>JAXGGA010007460.1:0-62572 GCA_038373865.1 Uloborus plumipes
ATTTTGTCTTTTATTTATCTGATTTATATATAATGTTAGTTACCACAAAATTCGATAGATGTCGCTGGACAAAGACCACCGTTTTTATCCCAAGGATTTTGATCAAATGAAACAGCCTGTATAAAACGCTATCTAGTGAAGCCTCGGATAAACTAAAGAGGAAATGTATTAAATACAGTCAATTCTCGATAACTCGAATTCGAAGGGACCGAAAAAAAACTTCGACTTATCGGAAGTTCGACTTATCATTAGTTTCGATTTCCAACATTTTAATAATAAAAACTTAGAATATTCAATTAATGTATAGATAACTGACAAGTTTAATTAGTTAAAATATACACTATTTGAATTAAAATGTCAATAAAAAAAAGAAAAAGAAATCCTTCTTTTGAGACATGTTTCATTTTTATGGTATAATCCGTCATTTTAAGCTGCTTGAGCAGTTTTGTAATTTAAACAACGGTAAATATTTCACATATCGTGTCATTCGCTTTTTCACATATCGTTCTTCCCTGGCAAGATATTCATTTTCTTCCATGGTTTGTGTGTTCTCTTCGTTGCAAACTTCAGTGTTTTAATCACATTTCTTAAATTCACATTAAAGACATTTTCTTTATCAACTGCTTTAAAAGTTATTTGTTTTAAATTTAATAATCACTATGCCACTGTCACGATTAATTGAAGATTGAAGACGCAAAACTTTTGGCAATCAAATTCCTTACGGACGCAATAAGTGCAAATAATATAGCAAGAGCCATTATGCGTCTGTAAGGATTCGGATTTTCCCCGAATGAATCCCCCCCCCCCCCACACACACACACACAAGAGAAAAATAAATAAAATTTCATGCTCTCACTTGAAATTTTTTCTGCTTTTTAACTATTAAATGTTTAGTCACTTCAAAAAAAACTTCGAGTTAAGAGAAGTAAACTTCGAGATATTGAGGAAAATTTACATAGAATCAAGATAAAGGGATCGGGACCGAATAAGAAATTTGAGTTATAGTAATATTGGAGTTATCGGACTTCGAGTTATCGCGAATTGACTGTACAGTACAGAACCTTTTATCCGGGAACCAAAATACCGGGAAACCAGAAAACCGGCAACATTTTTTCGATTATTCCGCCACTTTTTAAAATACTCATTTTCGGCAATTTCTAAAAAATGAAGAGCTTTTTTTTTTCTCTAAATGAATATGAACGGTTTCTTCATAAATACCATATAAGTGGCATATAGCTCAGAAATTTTTAATATTGTAATATATATAAGCACTTCTGGATCGTTTTCTCTTCAGATTTTAAGATGCATTACTATTTGTTATAGTAACTTGGGTTTTATAAACAATTGACAAATATCGCTTCGTAGCGATTCAGAAAACCGGGAAATTCAGTTATCCGGGATAGCTGTGGTCCCAAACATCCCGGATAATTGGTTCTCTACTGTATATCTAAACCAAGCAGTGAAACACCGCCACTAAGCCAGGGCTAATGCAAAACTACACGCTATGCACCACCAGCTCGATTATTCCATCTAGGGACTGCAGTTTCATGCTTTTTATCACTCAACAGTCCGGTCTAGGAAGGTGCCGAGCTTAAGGCAGATATCATCTTACGGAAGCTGAATGCCTATTTAAAACCGGTAGTTAATGAAAAATGAGCACACTAGTGAGATACCTCAGCATTGGTACGATACAACCTTAAATTTAAGGCGGAGCTTGTGTATTAAGCAGTAAGGGCTGTATCGTACACAAGGGGGTTTCGTTAGGGAAATACAAGGGCACTTAGAAGAACTATATGCCACCAAGGTATCATCTGAGTTTATCAAAGGTAACTGATGGTATTTTAGAAGTAACTGCCTGGCAGAATAGAGCACTTGATAATGTATATTCTATAATGTACTTAGATTGTATTCATGTTAAGGCAAGAGATAATCATGTAATAATAAATAAAGCAGTTTATCTAGCTATTAGAGTGAATATGGAGGGCAAGAAAGAGCTATTAGGAATTTGGATAGGCAAGAATGAATACTCTAAATTTTGGATGCAGGTAGTAACAGAACTGAAGAATCGAGGAGTTGAACAAATATATGTTGCGATACAACTCTTAAATTTAAGGCGGAGCTTGTGTATTAAGCAGTAAGGGCTGTATCGCACCATTGTTGCGGTCTCTCGCTGGTTTGTTAATTTTACAATAGCTACAAGTTTGTTTGTTTTTTTTTTTTTGGGGGGGGGGGAGGGACTCTTAGCTTCTATAAGATGATATCTGCCTCCAGTTCGATTACGTCCTAATCAGGATTAATGAGTACTAACAAGCACGAAACTACAGTCTCTGGATAGAATAACCGAACTGGCGGTGTAATTTGTAATATTAAAAATAATAATCCTAGTCATTAATCGGCTCTACCCATTAATAGGCTGATTATCATTAGCCAATTAATCGGTAATCGGCTAATTTGCTTATTGGTGCATCCCTAGTAAGTACTCTAATTTTAGCTTAGATTTTTCAATAATTCGTAGCAATTTAATTGAAGACTTTTATTCTTCGTGAGAATTAGAGGTTATCCAAAGGCTCTATGCTAAGGAAATAGACAAATGAAAAATTTTGCAACATTGTATATGTGTATATTTACTCAAAATAGGAAAATTAATTTATTAAAAGGTTTATATCAACTGTGACGATTATTTTTACTGCTAATAAAATTATTCATCATAATTTTCATCATTATTTCTTAATGAAGGTGTACTTTAAAAAATAATATTTGGAAATTGTTTTTACCGCTGATTAATC
Organism: Uloborus plumipes; assembly: GCA_038373865.1. Classification (NCBI taxonomy): domain Eukaryota; kingdom Metazoa; phylum Arthropoda; class Arachnida; order Araneae; family Uloboridae; genus Uloborus; species Uloborus plumipes. Next base: position 2,787 of record JAXGGA010007460.1, read on the forward strand.
GGCACAATTTTGCCGATTAAGAATAATCGGCAAAGTGGTCGATTATGGCCAATTAATCGGTGCATCCCTAATTTGGATTACTATATGTATTTGGAGCAGCTCTAATATGTAACAATTAATTATACATAGGCAACATCGTATTTTCTTAAAATGTCATTGAAATTGGTTTCATAGAGGCAAATTCTAACAAATATTAAATGCAAAGAAAATTTAAAAAAAAAAAATAATTTTTAAAATGTGATTCCTAAAAAATTTTAATTTGCCGATGCTCCCTTTCTGCTGCGATTACTTTAATTGTTAGCATGTATTATATTCTCAGAGTAACACGAGCGAAATATAAAATTTTTGTTTTCCTCGAAACCAAAATAAATTAACCTCGCTGCAAAAATATCCGATACAACAGTTAATCCCTCTATATCATTTTTTATAGTCCACTACAATTTATTTACAATATAATGTGTGCATATTTATGCATTTTACATTTTCATGTTGCATGAATCTAGTTCGTTTTCAACTTGCAGTTTTGCGACCTGAAACCAACTGGACTGGTACAATCGGGAATAGCAGAGATAAAATTTTAAAAAACGTTATTTTTTTTAAATCTGAAGACCACTACGAAGGTGACTACTGAACTACGAAGGTGGTAGCTACGTTTATGTTCAAGCACATAAGTGTAATAAAATATATTCTTGAACTATGTCTCATCTGTCAACTTTCACCAGGGTGGATGTAAATTATGCACACCACTGTTTGCGGATAATAACTTCTGCACTAAACACTTAACCCATCAAAACCAAACCAAATGTGGTGTTGATCAAAGAACATTTCAAAAACCTGTTTCACTTGAAAGGTATTAAAAATGCCCAAGATTCACAAATCCATTCTTGCTTAAGGTCAGTCTTGAAAATAATTTGTTAGCCTCAAAAACAAAATGTCTTTAAAATTACTACGATTTTTCATTGTTTTTGGCAACAGTTAACACGTTGACTGTCGACTACGAGATAACCGTTAACGAGATAACTCGTAGGTAGCGATCTTTTCAAGGACGCCAACTACGAGTTATCTCGTACTGTATTCACTTGCCATTCTTGTGTTGCTACGATTAAACTCGTAATATATCAGTGCTAATATCGATAGATGGCTTCTTGGGAAAGAACAAAAAATCAATGTTGGCTTGCATGAAAAGACAATTTATATTATACTTTTACTCTTTTATTTTACTTTTAAATTCATTTTTTATTTTTTTTATTTTACTTTACTTATTACTCTTTTATTTTATAACTATGCTCTAGAGTTAGACTTTTTAATAATATAATGTAATAAAATCAAAATTTCATTTTTGGCCAGAAATCTGAAAATTACTGTGGCAGTCAACGTGTTAAAAGTACAATCGGCGAACATTATAACAGAAAAAGTGTCATAAAAAATAGTCTTTGAAAAAATTGATACGTTTGCCAGAAGCTTTGCGATAAATCACCAAATTTGACTCAAATACGTGAGGCGGAATCCAGCCTCAGTTTGCCATCCACAAACTCTGTAAATCTGTCTTTTCTGCCTACCTTAGCAGCTAGGCAGAAACGGCGGCGCTCCAGAGGCACTTTGCTAGTGTTCGTTCCTTGTTCCTCTAACTTTTAACAAACAATGGGTGACGCCTTTTTTTCCGCATCAGCTTAAGCTTTATCCAATTTTCCTAATGAAATAGAATATCAGTCATAAGAGTTTCTAATTCAACAAGAGTCCTAAGTTAAACTCAATTTAAAACCAGAGCTAAAGAGCAAAATATTATTACAGACCAAGAATTAGATAACAAATTTGAAAACAGATTTTCAATCGTACAAAACGATCGTTTCTCAATGCTCTAAGGAGCCCTTCGTACCCATTGATCTCGGGGAGGGGCTCTTTGAAGAGTTCTTTTTTTATTTTTTTTTAATTTTAATAATATTTTTTTTAATACTTATTTTTATCAATTTCATCTTTCTCTTCAGATTGGAGTGAGATTTGAACATTTTTCTAATTTTCTGAGATCTTTACTGAAATTCTTTTTTCTACGGGAAGCAGAGCGGATTTTTATTTTGGCCTAATTCGTAACGTATATTTTAATCTGATACGTCCTTACATGGTGTTTTAAATCTTCGCGAACCAAATAAAATCGCCAACCAACTTTCGGGGATTGGTAAGCGGCAGTGAACAGGGGGCGGAGCTCCAGAGTGTTCTAAAATGAAAAAAAAATAACGACCAAAGATAAAAATTCAAGTGCAAATACATGCGTAATAAAGTCACGGCCATGCAAATGAACTGAACAAGCACTTCGTAAAAAAAATCTGCGTTGTGCATTAGCTGAAGAGTTTGGTTTATTTAAAAAAACAAAATGTTCAACGCAAATGAGTCTTGTCATCTAACCGAAATGATTTATTAGGCGCAACTTTATCACCTTGTTCTTTTTCAATTGATAATGAGCAAGGATGGAAAAAAAAAAAATCCTTCCTTTTTAACATTCCTACCACTGGTTCGTGTAACTTCAACGCTTGGCCTAAAATACCTCACAAAAAGAAAAACTGGACTTGGTTCCTTTTATTTCCGATTTCCCTTCGTTATAACATGACCGACTACTTTCATATTTTACCAATGTAACCTATTTTCACGTTTAATAGTAATGCTACGTAACTAATACAAGAGGAAACGACAAAAAACCTGCGACTTATTTCCTCTTCCAGGAGCAATTAAGCTTTTTTTTAGTTTTTGCACTTTGTTTGCGAACTCCCTTCTGTGTCCTTCCCCGCTGTGCCACGTGTTTTGGAAGTAATTGTAAAAAGTAATGAATCATGTAAAAAGCACTTCCCTAGGTCAAGTTCATGGCTGATGCGGAATTTGCAACAGGTGATGGATTGTTTGCTATGCATTCACAAGTGTCGTATGCTAATTGTACTTGTTTTAACAAAGAATGAAGAGAGGGAAAAAAAAGTAAGTAAGAAAGAAAAGAAAAATGAGTAACCAAAGAGGTAGAGAGAAAAGAAAGAAAAAATGAAACAAAGTAATGTAGGTCTCAGTACACAAGTGAATGAAGTTCGTTTTTAACACGTTTATGTTAGCTTCATCTAACAGCGCACATAGGTGCGCTTACCACCCCCAATTAACCTTTTAACTGTCATGCCCGAGATAGTCTCGGGCACAGCTAGTTTTCGAAAATGTGACGCCCGAGTATTACTCGGGGTATTTTTTTTTTTTTTTTGAGTGCATCGTATTGTTATACCCGAATATATATCGGGAGACGTTTATTTCGGCTTCATCTCTTTGTCAAACCCGACTGTTTCTCGGGTTTGTGCCTGAAAAAGTTTTAAAAATCAAAATAAATTGACAGTTAAAGGGTTAAACAATGAAAAATAGTTTTCCTGTGTTTCTGCTTCCATACTGATATTTATCTGGATTGTGTCCCCCCTCCCTCGCGGCCTGTTACTTACGCCACTGGCTTCACCTGTATCTACCCATCTAAATATGTAATAGAATCTTTCAGTTCAATTTGCATTTACTCCCAGTACTCGGATTCTTTTAAAAGTTGGTATTTGACCTCATACCTAGTGACAAGTCAGTATTCTTTTTTCAGACTAATTAATTAACCTCTAATATTCAGAATATTCCAGTAATAAGTAAAAATTTTTTTTCTTAAATCCCCTAAAAATGTAGAAATCTGAAGGGCCCTTCTAAAATTTCCTAAACGAAGGAGTATTGGAATAGTTTTCAAGGAGCGTACGATTCCTGTACAGTACATATTTGTATTCATCAATCGGAAACATTCAGAGCTTCTTTCAGTTTTAATGTTTCCACATTAAATTTAAGTCTGAGGTATCCATGATAGCTCAATACTGTTCATTTTATAAAATATTTCTCATAAAAATATTTCAATCTATCCCCTTGGGGAAAAAACCCCACATTTCTTGATTTGTGAATTTTTCTTTTTGCAATTTCAAAAGGTTTTGTTTAGTGTACGAAAAAGTGCAGATTTATATTTTTCGTCCAGTTAAAAAAAAAAAAAAAAAAAAAAAAAACAGGCAACAAAATTTCCAATATCTGTTAGTTTTTATTCACTTCAATACAAAAATAAGTTACGAATTTATCTTACAAACTCTTCTTTGACATAAATTACACAGACACACAACATATCAGAGACTTCTTCGAACGAATCGCTGCGACTGCTACGCAAGCAAAAATAATACATTATCTTGCATTAGATGCACGGGTAATATGCACATTTTTATACACACATCTACACTGGAATTTTACATGTGTTCTCAACACAGTTTTCAACACTTAAATCTCATTGGTAAATTGATATATTAAACAAAGAAGTGCATGGAACACATTCACAAGCACTATACTAATTTCGATAGCATATTGTTCCAAAGTATTAGAAAAAAAAAAGCTATACATTAAATAATGTAAGCTTTAGTTTATGAAAAAAGAATAAGACTTCGAGGTAGTGGCACATCCTTGGTAAGATATGCAGAAACATCAACTTCCTATTTTGTTTCCTTCAGCTCAAAACAAAAATTAGAAGACATACCGAAATTAAAACATCAGCTTGAACATTTGAATGCATATTTCATATAACTTTCAAGTAATCTGTCTTTTGAAGGACTCTAATAGTGTCAAGTTAAAATATTTCTTAGATTAAGAATGAATTATGAGTAAGAGCATAGGCGTGCTGATCAAACTATGTAGAACTAATAATGAGTGCAAAACTGTGTGAAATTATGCTAAGGAGCCTTAACTTTTTCTACGATTAAGAATTCTTAAATCACACTCAATGACAGAAGGAAAAGCATTTTTTTTTTATTAGTAGAATTTTCCAGATAACTGACTTTTTTTTTCAGTTGGCAGGTTATTGAAAAGTAGCTGCAACTTGGAATCAGCATAGCCTCCAGGAATGAAATACAAAGTTCTGTCAGAACAATAAGTTCTTTCACAAACATTGCTTTTTAAAATTGGCTTCATTGGTGAATCAATTTTTTGTCAATCTACAGAGGTTGAAGACACTAAAGTTGGTTCTCACACAAGGAAAAGAAAGCAGCTCATATTGATCCAAAAGAAAAATGTTCGCTGATATATCTCGCTGATTGAAGGCCAAATTTATTCTACAGTTAAAAATACTCTTTATAATAATTAGTGGCAGTGGAATATAGAAATTGCATTTGGCCAAATATCACTCGTTGGCGAGATATTCCGCATGTCATCCACAATGTTAATTTTCCCTTCTCCTTGCAATGATCTGACAGGCTTTGTATTCGATTTCGAGAAATGCCGAATCAATATGATTTCGGCATTCTTTTTATATCAAGAGGCCAGCCACATGTATTTGACATTTTATGTAACATTCGAGCTGAAAAAAACGTTTCCTTACTGCACCCAAAGTCAAGACATGATTGGTAATAAGCAAATAATTTTACAAGCAAAGATACTATATTGTTTAATATTTACGCAAATAAAACAGAGATATGAAAAAGAACTAGCACTAACAATTAAAAGTTTTAATTTTTATGCCTTATGAGCTTTCAATTTTTTTTCAGCAGGACACACACAAAAGCTTTGTAGTTGACTCGATTGTATTTATTAAAACCGTAAGAAAGTGCCTGTAAAACTATGAATTGATAAAATATTTTTTTCATCATATTTCAGCAGTTTGCTTTTCAGTTACAGGATTTCACTTTTAAAGTAATTTTTATTTTTGCATATGTGGTATCTTAAAAATACAATGACCCAAAATATAGGGTAGACAGACCAGTGAATGAACACCTCATATATTTTTTTAAAAAAATAAGTTTTTAAACCATTTTTCTTAAATAAATCAAAAGTAGGCACGTCATTCTACACATTTCTAAAAAGGAAATGGCTAGAAAATGCTGCGTTTGGGTTTTGTTTGGGATGTTCATTCACTGGGTCTATGCACTTTTTCTAATTTCAACCACCCAAAAAACCTGGTCCAGAACCATAAAAATTAGCACAATATTTTAAAACATGATTACATATATCACCTAAACGATTCTTATTGTCATGTGGCAAATGCTATAGTTTTTTACGATGCTATTAATTTTTGAAAACGAAATTTCGCTTAAATGTTCATTCACTGGTAGGTTTACAATACAAGGGTGCAGTATTTTAAAGATACTTCACTGAGTATAAGCTTCTCATTAGTGTTTTGATTTGGCTTAGGCAATTTATACATTCAAATTATAAAAAAAGGAAAAATTTTTCAAGGGGGGAAATAATTAATTGTATTTACTTTCAACAAACTTTGCACTGATTAACAGGGATGTCATTTTAACTTTTTCCAGGGGGGGGGGGGGCAAAGGGTCCTGATGGTTAAATAGAGATATGAATACTTTAATGTTTAAATCATTGATCAGATACAAGTGTCTATTTTTGTGTTGTGCAATATATCCACAAAGGGGCCCGGTGAAGGATTGGGAGGTTGAACCTCCAATTAAATTTTTATTCAAGACGTTTTGCCAATTCAGAGATGTTTATATTCATGCAGGTGGTGGTTTCCAACATTTTTACACCTATTTCATAAGCTCTTAATTACATTAACACTTGTGTTTTAACAAGTCACATTCACACATATTTATCGTTACCAAGGATGCATAGTACCTCAAGCATTACTTTAAGATAAATGTACAGCAAGGATTCTGATATAAATCAGTTATGATTAAATATAAGATGTTTAGGGGTAATACTACCAGTGCTGTTGTTGGAAGTGGGGGGGGGGGGGGGGTGACGCTCTCCCCTAAGTGTTTGGATTTTATTGAAAAATGCAAATGCATTGTAAAGAGGTTTGAAACTGCATTTTCTTCTCGTGAATCCCCCCTCCCCAAACTATAAGGTCTTCCAAAAATCTTTACAACAGCAGCACTGAATAATACTACATATTTTCTATATGTTATTCAAAACACCATTTGTTTAAATGAAAAATACGAATAAATAATAAATATTTCCAAAATTGAAATATGGAAATACTGAAAACATAGAAATGTTTATACGCTTGTTAAATCATTACACAAAGCAGAAATAACTAATGATTAAGAGGAAGAAAATCAATTGCACATTTTTAAAAAAACCTTTACCAGGCATTTTTCAATCATTATAATTACTGCAAAATTGTGTATGATAAAATATGAAAGCATCAATGCTACATTCACTGTGATTAGAGCACATGTTTTCAAAACAACTCTTATAATTATTCATAAAATACTATAGTATAGCTATTTATAAAAAAATTCTAAAATACACTTTACAAGAGTGAATGATCAAATCTATCTAATATAACAAAATACCAGACGTACTTTGCAGAATATAAAAGTCTGAAAGTATACAAAGTAACAATTTTATCCAAATCAAAAAAATTTTAAAAACTTATTGGGAAAAAAAGCCATGGTTTTTTAACCAAGTAATTATTATACAACATCTACACCATTCATTAGCATGGAAGTAGAATAATTTACAGAATCACATTTGGCGAAATTTTACAAAAATGGGTATATAACCCCTAAATTATTTATTTTTGCTATTCAAATTACATTTGGCATTTTTATCACAAAATTTGCTGATTTATAAGCAAGAATTTTCTCTTTTCATTTCATTTATTTCATCATTAGATGTAACTCAAGATTCTTGTAAAATTTTCAGTGATCGTATCAGACATACTTACTGCATCCATTTTTTAATACTATATTTTCTTTATCTAGCAGTATATACTCCAAATCTGTATTTAATACACAACAGGGAGCTTTTGCAAAATTATAGCACATTTTCAACCACTAAGAATTGTTCTAAACCACTAATTACTCCATTGCATGAGAGTGTCCCATTAGATGGGATTGTCCATAGTTACACTACAATAGTACCTACACAGTTGGCCGTAAGACAGCAAGAAAGTGGCTTGTATAAATTAATTTAAAGAAACTAACATTAGGTTTTAATTGTAAAAGCATTCCTTAAAATTTGATGCTTAAATAAAAATATCAAAGATTTTAGAGCACAGGAGTTAGGGGAAAGGAAGTCTCTGAAACAATCTTTAAATAGAAAGATTTTTAAAATTACAACTTTTTTCCTCCCCCCAGGGAAGATTGGTGTTTTCCGATAAACTATATCCACTTAACAGAGACAACACAATCGTCATTGAATTGGTAGGTATAAAAGCACATAGCATATATTAACCCCAAGGGACCCACGAGGGTTAAGGGTCTGGAAAGCAAACAAGAATATTATCCAAATTCTTGTAAGTTCAAGTAATAATTTCATGCTCAATACACTAGCAATTTCAATACAAATAACACATTTTTATGCATATGTTTGCATTTTATAAATGAAAATTTTAAAATTTGGATTTTAATTTTGTAAAATTGAATATAAGAAACCATTATACATAATATGCTGTACCAACTTCCAAAAAAAAAAAAAAATAATTTGTATGTGTTGCGGGCGTGACAGTACAGTCACATCAACATGTACTAATCCTTATTTTTCAAGAGCGAATACTTTTAAAGAAAGTTGATACTTCGTACTATGATGCATTGTGGATCCTTTGATTAGAATACATTGCAATTAAAAGCAAAAGTTTGAAATTGCTTAAATAAAATGCAAATATGTCTGTAAAAATCTCACACACATACAATTGAATTGAGCATTTGAAATAACATCTTTGCAAAGAAAATATGCCCGATAGTTACATTAATACTTCAAAAATGTTTTAAATCACTGAAAATTTTACAGTGGAAACTAACTTGGAAAATCCATTCATCAAAATTGAATAAATCTATAATCATTGTATGACAAATGACTGAACATTTGCCATCAAATTTGGAAGAAAAAAAATCATATATACAATTAATTGAATTTCTTTAAATGCACATAGTACAAGTGTGATGGAAGTTTTGCATTTGTTTAATTACACAACTAGCTGGGCGATACTTACAGCATAATATCACGGTATATCGCAAGGTTAATATCAATATTCACAATAATAAAGGTAATGATAATTATTTACAAAACCAAGTAAAAATATATCGGTAATCATAATTCATTTTCAGCTGCCTAAAAGTTTATACTTTTATTACTCAAAATTTGCATAACCATTAAAACTGAAACACCTTTTTTTTTTTTTTTTTCAAAGAAAAACAATTTTTTGACATCATTATAGACAACCTTACAAAATTCAGACTTTCATGTCACTTAAATATCGTAAAATATTAGAATTACACTCAACCTATAAAAATAAACCCAGAATAATTTTATCTAAATTTAAGCATGCTATGCAGTTAAAGCATTACTTTTAAAGATGTAAGATAAAATAATAATTAAAATTTACTATCTAACACAACATTGAATATTAAACAAAAAGCACAAAAGTGAAATTTTGTTAACAAAAATTTTAAAAATAAGGTTTAATTTTGAATTTTTGTTAACAAAAATTTTTAAAATAAGGTTTAATTTTTGTGATTGTTGAAGTCATCAACATAGGAAAAACTTTATAATATAGTTTTTTTATTAAATTAAAAAAAAACTGTTAGTGTGATTTACATTAAAAAAGAGAAAGATCTAAAAGCTGAGTGCAGATATGCAAATGAAATTGCAGGATACAAGGAAAAAAGTTTCAATTATTTTTCAAAAATACCTTCTAACTTTCCCTCAATCAAATTTCAACCGTATTTCCCAACATCTATATGCATGCATTTCTCATTTGTTAAAAATAAGTATATCCTTTAAGCAAATCCTGATTTGTTAGTAAAATAAAAATACTTTATGCATGCATTATTTATTTTATAAAAAATTAAGTGTACCCTTTAAGCACACATTTTCCATTTGTTAAAAAGCGAAGCATATTCCTTACGCATACTTATATTTAAAAAAAAGCACATTCCCTATGCACAATTCCCATTTCTTATTTAAAAAGAAAGTTAAAATAAAAAGGCGATGGAGACTCTAAAGTTTCAGTTTTGTGTAGGTGAGAAACAAAAGCTTATATCACTTTATTTTTAATTTACCTACCTGATTTTAAAATTAATAACATTTCTTTCAGCACAGAAAAGAAAAGAAAAAAAAAAAAGAAAAAAAATAACGGCACATTGCTCAATACATTGGTATGGAGCTGAAATCTTTATGTGTATATTTGCTCGTTATTCCTGGAATCTTAAACTTCAGCTTTTAATTTCCACATATTTCAATATAGGGAACCATTATGCGTCACAAGATTAGGTTTCAACTTTCTATATATAAAAAGATTTGTAATACTTAAAAAAATAATTTCTTGCATGTGTTGGGTGTAACTGGATGGTCGAGCCCACAACACATACAAATCTTTACTTTTGAAACACTAGGATTTTTTTTCAGAAAGTGCATACTTTTTATAATGAAACATAATGGTTTCTTAAAGTTCAAATATATAACAATCAAAAGCCAAAGCTTAAAATTCCAGGAATAAACTACAAATATGTATAAATGTCACATACATGCAATGGTTTCAGCAACATACATTACTTTTAAATTTGCAAAATTGTTTCTATAAAATACTGCCAACTGGAGTAACTCAGGCATTTTTAAGGCAACATTGGCACAACGAAAAGTCCCTCAGTACTAACAGTAATGATCCATTCAAACCAGTGCTGTCTGGAATAGGCTCTTGAAATTAATAAGTAATAATCACTAATGCAGCACAATCTCTTTTCTTTGCTCGCCCAATGTAATCCAGAAAAAGGCCAAGTTACTCCTGTTGACGGTACACAAATACAAGTGTCAAAAATTGAAAATCTTTTAAAAAGTAGAAAACTAAATGTTAATTTTTGTAAGAAAATATTTATTTTTATGTTTTTCAAATTAATAAAACTTTAAAATAATGATTTGTGATGATTTTTAAAACTTCTTTCTTTGAAACCATTATCTACTATTTATGCTCTTATAAAACTCCTAAACACCAAGATGAGGGAATACATACATTTGGTATGAAAAACACTTAAGGATTTCAGTATATTTATGAAATAAAACAATGAGTAATTTAAAATAGTGAATTATGTTTGCACAATAGGTCCCTGGCTGAATTAAAAAAGAGGGGGGAGGGGGAACATTGAACCTAAAATTATTGCAGATAATGTTACATATTCAATAACATACTCAAATAAGAAAAAAAAAAAACTTGATATACATGAATGACTATGACATTAAATAGAGTTGAAACAAACACACATCACATAACTTCCAACAATAAATACACGTAACTATACAAAAACTCTCACAAACTCTAAAGACAGTTAAATAAATAATAATACAAACATTGGTCATTTAAAAATATTAAAACTTTGAAATTAAAAATAATTTATGATATATACAAAAAGAATTTTTACACGTGAAGCTTTCACTGATGATTTTAAATTCTTCATCATTATCAGCAAAAAAAATTATATAAAATAAAAAAAATAAAGAAAGAAAAAAAAGAGAAAAAAACATTAAAAAAAAAAAAGTTTAATGTTATCATGAATTAGAATTAGCACATTTCCAATTCATTAAAACACATCATCCTCATATGCAGTCTACCAGCTACACACCTTTTTAAGGACAGTCCCAAACACTGATATTGTAGAATAACCTTTTTAATTAATCCTTTAATATATTTTCTCAAGTAATCCTCATTTAACAAATCATGGTTATTTCAAAATTATTAAAATAAATGCAAAGTAGTATTTGCTCTATGCTTAAAAATCTGAATTAGGCCCATTCCCTACCGATAGAAGTACACTTCAATGTATGAAAAAGGCAGTCTTAAAAATGGAGCAAAATGTTGAGTTACATTACCAAACAAGTAAATAATTAAAATGTTAAATCGAATTAAAATTACAATATTCCAGGATTAAAATTCATTATTTTAGATCTTATTTTCAAAATATTTTATCGAAAATAAAAGTTCTAAAATCAACTATCACAAAGAAGGGGAAAATATATTTTTAGGGGAATCCAGTACACCCTTTTTTTAAAGTAAATTAATGTAATGTTTTAAATTTATTTGCACATTGAACACTTTATATTTTTGGTCTATTTTAGGTGTTTCTTTAACCAAAACTTAGCTGCAATTAAACAAGGGTTTTATTACTAGTGAAATAGACAAATTTTCAAGAGGTGTAGGGACTAAATTGACAATCTAGAATTACATAGTATTGGAAAGTCAGAAATGCTTTCATCATGCAGTAGCGGGCGCTCTACAAGAGTTTGATACAGATACAGATCGTGGGGTTCATTCGGTACAGAGCGTGAGCTCTTTTGCCGGGTATGAAAGTGGGGAGATTTGAATGGTTCTGACTTTGTAGGTATGAAGGGGGGTACAAGAGTTTGACGGAACTTAAGTTTTCCTTTTAGGTGCTGAACACATTAAAGCAGTTTGTTTCAATTCACCTGTAAATTCAAATTTTTGATTAGTCCCCAGTGGCTTGTTGAAACTTTTAGTTAGGTAGTTCTTTATCATTAGTCGCCATTTTATATAGTTTTAACAAAAAGAAGAAGGCACTACACTAAGCTGTGGAAGAAAATATTGCATTATCATTCATCTGCATTTCTGTGGTAGGGTCCTTAATATTGCACACCGAGAAAGAAAAGGGTACCTTCTAAATTGCATTAACTAAAAAAAGAATGTGCCCGTTGCACTCTCAGTGTGATGTGTGACCAACATATTAAGGGTCATATTAGTTGAAGCTCTCCAGCGCTGCTACCAATGGGAACTACAACTCCACTATTGTATAGCTGCCCAAGAGAGCTATTCGAGGGGAGAATACGGCTGTTTTAAAACAGTAAGAACTTCAAGACAAAAAAAAAAAAACATCAGTCTCATTGCTTTTCTAACACACCTCACATGCAGGAATTTGTACATATTATAGGTGACCCCTTCCATGAAAAGCTGTTCATTACCCCACTTGCTAAAGGTCATGGGAAATTTTTGAAAATTTTCTTGGTCTATAAGTAGAGTGCATATGAGAAATCTTACACACATTAAAACATTTGGTGAGCAAAAATATCTACTGAAGCATTCATGTATAAAACAAACTCACGTGAGAACGTGAATTTCATATCAATCTCGCAACAGTCGCAGCGCTTCGAGATTGCATTGTTACATAAATGCTGTACACACAAAAGTTTGGCCATTGCATGACACAAACTTTGAAGCTTTACAATAACAAAAAGAAACACACTTTGCACGGAGGAGCCTTGATTTTGACCACTGTCAAGGCATAAAAAGGCTTTTCATTATAGTTGTTAAGGCGAACATTTTTTGTCACTGAGGTTTTCATATGACTTTAAGCGCTAGCCATTCCAAACTGCCAAGAGCACATTCTCCACAAATATCAAAAAAGTAATCTTTTTTTCACAGGTAATCGCATTTTCCAAAAACGTATTAAAAGTTTCTAAGGGGGAACACTCGGAAACAACTTAAACTACTTTTAAGCTCAGAACATAAATATGGGGCAGAAAGACTGAATGTATTTATTTAGAAAGAAAACAAGTACACACTTTTATAGATTAGGTCTAATAAATGTATAAATGTAATAACTTTGTGATGAACAATTCACAAAGTATACTACATACAATTTTTTAGGGTTATAAGGAACCCTTCTGTCATAGCAAAAAATCTTTTTGACGTTTGGAATGCAAGCTAATAGTCTCACTAAAGCTTTGCTTGTGACTCTTGTTTGCAAAATATTTTTCATTGAAATAGGATCCTTATGATTTCAAAATAAATACCAGAAACATATTTTGCAATTCATGTCACACAAAATTGTTTTCACATTTATTTCATACAGAAAAAAAACATTTATTACTCAACTGGTGTTTGTTTACATTTCTGTAACAGGGGGGGGGGGGGGGGAGGATTAATAAATTTAAAAAAAAAAAAAAAAAAACATTAGTGGATTTCATCAAATGTTATAATTTAAATTTGGTTAAATTAAACAAATAATTACTCAATGAAATGATGGCTTCTGAACTAATTTAACTTGAATTTTTTTTAAAGTAACTAGTTTCAATGTTTTAAGCTTTTACTAACTTGTGAAACATTACAAATGCATGTTTTGTGTCATATATAAGGCTGCAATAACGGAATGTGATTACAATAAGAAATCATACTTCTTAGCATGAAAAATAGAGAAAAGGTGATGCTTATCTTATTTGAAGTTCAGGTCATCACATGCACGTAAAAAAATATACCACATACATTTTACTTTTTGCATGTGAGAAGTGATATTGTTTATGTTGAATGGTCACAATAAATATGCTCATGCAAAATTCATTGGATTGTGCATGTGCAAATATGCAAGGAAAAATTATCAGAGATAGTAAAAATATTGAAGAGGTTTGAAAAAAAATTAACAATAGCAAATAAATTAAAATGTCACAAAAAATACTTCGAGAAACATGATATATATGCTATGAAATCAAACATTTACATATAGATTAATAATCAATGCTTGACTCAATACACATGCCTATCAAAGCGATTTTTTTCCTAAAAGTTCAAACTTAAGCAAAATCTGTTCCATAAAAGTCATATAATATCCCTAAAATGTTTCTCAAAACAATGAGAGTTAAAAGCAGTTAACCACTTAGAGAAAGAGCTAGAGTTAATTAAAATTAGATTAACAAACATATCAGCAAACTATATTCTTAGCTTGCAAATTGGATACTTACAGTGCTTCAAAAGGTTATTTAATAGTGATAGGTATGCGGAGGGATTTCAAACGCTTGTATTCATAATACGTATAGTACTATCACTATCTAACACTTCACTTAACTAAAAATAACACACAGATATAATATCTGAATATTATCACTGATATTGCTTTATATAAAAGTATATATGCTATATATTAAATTCTGAATAAACATGAAGTTTCAACAAGGTGAAAAATTTTCAGAAAAGTCAATTAAAAGAGAGTGGGGGAATAATTTTGTGCTATCTTTTATGTCATCCGTCAGTTTTCCAATGGCTTTATTTAACAATATCATTTATATCTTTTTCACTATGTTGTATACTTATAAAAAAGGGCTAGATAAAATTGACAAAAAGTGTTTTTTTTTTTTTTGAAGATACAAAACAGGTACCACATCAATTGATACTTCATAAGCAAAAACCTAATTAACATGAAATTTTCAAATTTAGAAACTAATTACAAAAGAAAAAAAAAGATTTTAAATTGATCAATGATGTAACTTTTATGTCAAAGATTTAAAGACAGTTACTTGCTTTTTTGATTAGATGAAAACAAATTAAGAGTTTTTGAAGTATTAATATTAACAGGATTACACTGCTTGATAATTGATTTTATGCCAAGCAGAGGAAATGCTAAGAGAAATTAGGATTAGGGATGTTTGTGATACTTAACTAAATTTCCCAGAGGAAGAAAAACAGGAAGTCACAGAAAAATTATATGTATATTTGATGCATTCACTATATTTTTTTAAATTTTATTTTAATAGCAAATTTTACTGGCAATGAAATAAATAAAGCATTAAAAAATTGTAACACTGGAGATAAATTTAAAAATCACCAGTGACTTTTGCACTACTAAAGTATGCTAACTTTAAAGTAATGGAACACATCATATAGAATCTACACAACTCTGTAGCAGTTGAGGTTATAAATAAAGCTATGCATCACTGGACTACTAGTTGAGTTTATAGATAAGAGTAATTTCAAAAGTCTTATGTTGAATTTCCAAGATGAAACTACCCTATTAGTTTCTTTCTTCAACAGCAAATGCTGCATACTCAGTTTTTTATTGTATCTCATGTGAGGTCTGAATAACATCCTAAGCAATAACCAATAAATTTAACTAAATAAATAAAATTATAAATTTAAGTAACAAGCACAGTATGCTTGACCAGCATTAAGGGACTTTATGACAAACTATAAGAATTCAGATTTGATGGAAAGTGCTGAAATATCCTACAATTTCAAATGCATTTGGTAATTCTACCTTAATTTGGGTATGAGATAACAAATTTGTAGATTTATATCTTTGCTTTTCGCTACACTTTATCAAGGCAGCGCCATATTGTAGGCTAACCCTGGTGAGCTAATATATTTCGCCTACCAATGTGAAGATAAACTTAGTTTCATCATAAAGTTATTTGCCAAAGGCTCTGTTATGGCAATTCCAGACTGATGAGTCCAAAGTTGAAAAACAACAAATTCCAGATGGATGATGCAACAGCGCTGTTCAGTATTTGCCAGCAATTCTGTTTTAGTTCCCCAGTTATGAGGTGGTTAATTTGTAGCGCTATTCCTGTGCTTTGCTGAAACACAGTACAAACATTCCTAAAGGGTTTAATTCTAAAAAAGTAAAAAATTCAATGCATACACTTATTAAAATTTTGTAAGTTAATTTGATTCTGCCCACAGCTTTCAACTGGGTGCATTTGATATCACTTATCTGATATACAAACACAAATTTATGATTAGAACTACAGTCATATCCGAAATGAATTTACCAATTGTATCTACTGCATAAGCAGCACCAGCAGTTGACAAAAGCTAGTTAAAAATCCTGTTAGTCGTGAGGTAGTTATTTGAAATCATTACATACTAGTAAATGAAAAATAAGATATCTTATGGCAGATAATTTTCTTCTAATGGACTGTTCAGAAATAATGACAGCAATAACACAATTGATTCTGAATTGATTTAATAGCACATTTATGAGAAGGAAAATTCGATGATCACATCAAGGTTCCTTTTCCTAATTCTTTCCATCATAAAGCAGCAAGTAACCACCCCTAAGCCAGGGCTAAGGCAGAATACGAATGCATGCCATTGCTTTTGAACAGCCCATAGGAAAAAAAAAAAGAATTTAAACTTAAATCAGAAAAGCTAATATTATTGCTTTCTATACATTGAAACATCTAATATAATACACAATAAATATTTTGTACTTCATTATTCACAGTGGTATTATATAATAAAAAACTATAACTCAAAGATTTTCTTTGGAACAATTTCCTGAGTTTAGGATTTTAGCACAAATGACAACACAACTTTCTATATTGCATCCTAATTTTATACCATGTACTTGTTTTCTTGTTCTATTAAAAATAACTGCTTTATAGCCAACAGCTGCTTTATAGCCGCTTTATAGATTTAAACAGTTAAAGAAGTTACATCTTAAGAAACAATGAATATTATAAAAACTATTTTACCTTAGTTACAGTAAAATTCAAAACATAAAGAATGTTGATGCTGCCTTCTTCCTTTTGATTTTGTTCTTAGCAAGCATTATGGGTTTCCCAAAAGGGCTGTTATACAGAGCAAATAAATAAACTGATAATGCGAGAAAATATTATTAGCTAATTCAATTTTAAGATTAACATTAGTAAATATGCATGAAAAATCTGTTTTCAGAACACACGATTACAAGTGAATTAAGTGTCACACCTTAAATGTCTCCACTGCTGGAGAACTATACAACTTTTACACAGAAGGTAAAAATATCTAACACATATCAAATCTCCTAAATTTGTAGGAAGACATTATTGGCCAAATTAACTAAAATATTTTATTTTATTTGCACCTCGCGGGGGCAATGTTATATGCACGATTCTCTGATCCATGGCTAGCGGTACATTAACTGCAGCAAGCCTAAAAATAGAGCTATGTATATATATTATTTATATATGTATGTATATAATATGTATATAAACATCTAAAGTTTCTTTTCCACCAAGTGAAAAAAATAAATAGAATGTAGAAGTGATCATATAAAGTACATAATTAGCTTCCACTCACAGCATACAGTTAACTAATAATACATATTAAAAAACATTTCATAAATTCAAAAAAGTGGCCAATATTAGAATGTTTGCCCCACCCATTTGAATCAATATAATTAAGATTACAAAGAAGACGCACTTCTCACTTATGCAAAAATCAATTTGCATGAAATTGCTATAGGTGCAACAGCATCCACATCATAAATTGCATAGTTGTAGTTAAGATGCTTCAACAGCATAAGCATTTATGCTATTCAGCATACAAAGGCAGATTAAAATATATGACATGGTTTTAATGGCGGTATGCATAGTATTGTGACATAATACTTAACTCCAAAGATCTGGAAAACTTTTACCAACAGTGAAACTTGAAAATAATAGGAAAAACAGAACATGTAAAATGCAAAATATATGGTCCCATACTTATATTGACCCTTCTAATTAAAGCTGCTCAAATAATACCCGTAAGAGCCCCAATAAAGACATGTAAATTAAAATACTTGAATTAAATGTGTCATTTCTAAAATGTTAAAATATCTCATAAAAAAATTAAATAAATATGCGTGATGAAATGATGTGTTGACTAATATAATGAAACTTTCAATAACACCTCTCAATCAAAGAGAATCATCATTGCACGGAACAAATGAACAAGATGATCACCAGAAGAAAATAAATTGGTACAAAAATTCTACTTCTAAAAATATTAATCATCCAAAGAAGCAGGTTCACTGTCACTGGCAGGAGATAAGACATGTTCATCACCAGAACATCCAAACCAGTCCATGTTTTCTATGAGCGCGTCTTCGCTGCCGTCAGCCGCAACCGCGATTCCGGTCACCACGAAGCTGCGGCGAACTAAGTCGCGCTGGTTTCGGAGTCTCTCGAAGGCATCCATGATGCACCGGGAGACCTCACTGGAAGAGGGGACATAAGTATTCGACGCCGCTTTGGCTTCGGCAGAATTCGCGCCTCTCGAAGAATTCCAGATTTCCTGAACCAATTCTTGGAAATTTCTCGTTATGCATGCACTGAGGGGTTGTAGTTTAGAAGCACAACCATCGGGCATGATCACAGGTGTGATGCCAGACTCCAGCATGGCGTCTTGCACCGAGCTGCACATGTGGGGCTCGGAACAGTCCATCAAGAGCATGCTGGGGGAGGGCACGTTGCTCAGCCAAACATCATCAGCCCATTGTTTGACAATGTGTTGATCCACCAGCACTTTCTCTCTGAAGACGACGTGGGGAAGTGTGCTGGAAATGGGAGTGTCCTCGGGACTTTTCAGAACAATCATGGGCGGTAAGAAAGCTCCATCGGCTAAGCAAGAGAGAATGACTACAGCATTACAAGAGTTTATGCCACTATTAACAATAACTCTTCTTTCTTTTCCAGAAGAAGTGAACAGCAGAGGAATTTCATCCATACTGCCAATTGCGAGCATTGAAAAGTTGTTCTCTTCCTGTAGTTCTTTTATCGTACAGCGAAACTTATTGACTTCAGCTTCCATTTCTTCTGGAAATGTCTCGCCTACACTGGGCAGTGCTTCTAGAAGCCGAGGATATCTTTTACAGAATGAGAGTACATAATCTTCTGCTGGTTGATCATTCAACCCCACACCTGATTTCATTTTCTCAGAAATAACATATTCAACTAGCTCCTGATTAGTGATGGGCAAATTTTTATCATATCTTGACAATATCCATTTAATTAACTGATTATCCTTTGGTAAACTCTTGCATATTCCATATCTTTTACACCAATTTCTGTACCACTCTTTACTACACTTCATATTGGAGAAGCCATGCTTCTGAAAAATTTCGAGTGCTTTAGAACGAATTTCTTGCAGTTGAGGAGCGCTGTCTGATGTTCTTGAGCTGCTGTACCAATCAAAAACTTCTTTATCAACATCTAAACAATTTATCTTTTGCCCACATAAGGACCCTCCCCGTTCTCTCACTTGGCCAGTTTCAGCCAACCATTTTAATTTATCCTTTGACTTTACCCACTCACGAATTCGCTTACGAGCAACCCGAAAACATCGAGCAGCACAATTTGCACTCTGTCTTTCGGCAACTTTTGCTATTTCTACTTTTACAGCTGGTGGATAATTCACACGGCTTTCCTTTTCTAAAACATCTGCATCTTCTTCGTATAACTTTCCGGGCTCCATACCTCGCTTGTTCCAGAGATAAAACCACCAACACTTTTTCTTCACTTCAGCTTCACCAATTATGTTTAAAATTTCATTAGCTTTATTCTGCACATCATGTGGTTTAATGATAATTTTATTTTTATTGCAATCTTGTATCCAAGATAAAAACTTTTGCTCAGCAGTTTCTGATTTTAAAATCTTCGTATGCAAAGTTTGAAGGTTCTCACAATAGACTTTTTTCCTTATTCTATCTTTATCTTTACACCACTCGGATACTGTGATATGATGCACACCAAACTTCCTAGATGTTTCCTGATATGAGTGGCTGGTAGCATATTCAATAACCATCAGTTTAAAATCTGGAGAGTATCTTTCTCTCCTTTTCTTGACACTCATATTTGGAATGTTTTTTCTGTCCTCTGCCAAAGGAATTTCCGATACATGATTTAGATATGGAAAATTTTGATTCATACTGTTGTTCTCCGAGTTTCTGTCTTTGCACAAATTCATAACTGCTTGCAACGAAGAGCAAGCTTTGTAAAGATCTGAATCTTGGGCTTGCATCTGAGCAGCAGCATTTATGATGGATGGATTTTGTTGGATAGCATTTAGCAGTTCTGGAAATTGGGTCATAAGCTTGAGATCCATTTCTGTTGGCTTCATAGTACTCAAAATTGCATTGGTCATGTAAGCTTGTTTCAAAGCATTTAGAGAGCTACCCTCAGAATTTCTGTGCTGCAAATCCAAAGCTGTTGTTTGGGTAGCAGGGAGCTTGAAAATAGAAAACAGAATCTTGAGTATACATTTCACTAATAAAATCTATAACATATTGATAAAATTCAGATTGAAAAAGGATTTTTTCTCATAAAATATTCAGTTTATCAACAAAAAGCATTTGTATACTAAGTAGATTAACAGTAAAATATCACTTAGTAATATGCAAAAAAAGAGAAAAAAAAACTGCACAGTAATGTTTAGAATATGTATAACGTGAGTGTCTTAAGCAGTTTGTTAACAGAGTTTTAGACTTTGAAAATACTACTGCTCATAGTAAGATAAAAATGTAAAGTATCTGCGCACACAAGTCAAAACTATCTGCAGGTAAAAAACAATATACAGTCAAGTCTCGATAACTTGAAGTCCCAAGGGACTGGCTAAAAGCATAGAGTTATTGGTAGTTCAAGTAATAGGAAGTTGCCACTGCCTTCTCAAGGGTTTGTGACTCAACGAAAACTTTGAAATAAAGGAGTATTCAAAACATTAGGCTTAGAGTTGTCGAGATTCCACTGTATAGTGTGTAGGTAAAATTTTTAGTAAGACAATGCCTTTTGCTTTTAATAATGTATTTACAAAAGTAAAAGATGAACTTAAATCATTAATTTATCTACAGATTTGGAAGATAATCAATGTTTAATATTGATATTAATGAACAATTATTGGGTGAAGTACAGATCCACAGCAAATGTATCGCGTGTACGGCGTGCGCATTTGCTTCTATATTATCTGACTATGTTACTGCCTTTCTCACGATTTGTTTCTCCTCGCAAACAATATCAATATCACTATTGCCATTGTTATGAGTTTCGGAGCACATGATTGAGTTAAAAAAAACTTTTTCATTTTAAATACATTTAAGACATAAAAAATACACTTAGATTTCTTTCTAAACGTCTCTGTGTTTCATCTTCTGCTGAAAGCAAAATTTATGGTAGGAATTTTTTTTTTTTCAATTTTGAAATGAAAAACTTAGAATTGTACTTGAAAGAACAATAACAACTTTTAAATTTTAACAATGCATTTTTTTAATAATGTTGACATAATGCCATTAAGAAAACGTGCTTTTGAACTTAATATCAGTTAAAACATGTTAGCTAAGATTTCTATTAAAATTAAGTTCAATGTCGCCATGTTTGCTTCCTCTCTCCAGGGCCCGCGCTAGGGATTTCCAGTTGTTAGCCAGTAACCTAGCCAAATTTTAAAAGTCTTTAAATTTTGAGTCTTAGTCAGGGATTAATCCAATAATACTTCATTTTTGTTCCTCGCGGAAATCTTTCATGCACCTACACTTTAGGCCAATCCGAGTTTCTTTCGGCAGATTTATGATCTTATAGCATTTGGCAAGGAGGCGAATGCTTACTGTCTCTTGGATCTCTGCATTGTTTCTTTTTCTTATTATATTAGAGGTAAAAACAAAAATGCCTTACCAAATTTTTGCAATTTACATAGTGATAACAGTATTAACAGGATGTTTCCCCTTTTCCAGTCACAAGTTAAACGAGAAAGAAAAGAAAAAAAGTAAGTAAAAGGAAAGGTTAACTACACTTCCAGAGTGGTGAGAAGCAATAACTATTATTTGTGTTTAGGGAAATTAACTTATCTTACAGCTTTTATCATCAAAGTTAAGTGTTTTCATGTAGGATACTGAATATAAACTTTTTAAACCAAAAATCTTATTGGAATCTAAATATTGTAAATATGAACATTTTCATTTTTTTTTCTTAAGTGGAGGTAAATCCCTTGGGGAAAAGGGGAAAATAAAATTTACACAAAATTTTCCATTTAAAAATGTAGAAAACACCCATGCTAGTATTATTACTGCATTCTAACAAAGAAAGTAAAGCAGTAACTTTTTCTTGCTAACCATCAAAATATTTAACAACAATGATAGTTTTTGGGTGTTTTGATCACTGTTCCCATCAGTTGCCATTGAAAAAAAGTTTTTTCTTAAAAATATATAGTTATTTGTATGATTACAACAAATGTGTAGATTTTCTTTCTCAATGCATAGTGCATAGTAGTTGGTAGTGCTGGGCGATGTATCAGATTTAACATCGCGATACATCGCCAGTGTAATATCGCGATGTTTCGAAATATTTTTTCCCCATTAAATTAAGCGCATACACGACCCCCGGGAGGGGGGGGCGTGTTTCCGTAATGGTTTCCCAATATCCTTCGTCTCTCTTCCAGAACTGTGGATAACACTTAAAGCAGAATAAGACATAAAGCAGGAAAAATGCATCAGTTACCACACATTTTTTTGGCATTTGTTACATTTTTCCAGATTTAAAGCTGCTGAATTTGGAGGTTTTGATGCAGCATTATTTGCAGTGTAAAATGGAGGCAATACAGATTTTTTTTTCTTTTTGCAAAATTAATAGATTGAAAATACCGTTAAAAAGGTACCATTTAAGGATAAGGAAATTTTTTATTGTAATTTTATTATTAGGGATTTTTCTGTTTTCCCAATCTTTTGAATTTATACTAATGCATGGAAGTTATATCAGTTTTAAATTTCATTTATTCATTTTTATAGCAATAGGAGGGAAAACTACAGAAGTTTCAAAAAAAAAAATACGTACTTAAGACATAAAAAATCCAAATGTTTGTAGTTGAGCAAAGAAAATAATTTTCATAGAATCAATGAAGATAACATGTCTTTAAACAGATACTTGAGCAAAATCTTTCCCTTCCCAAAATAAAATATAAACATGGATGACATGCAAAAACATAAATAGCCATTTAAACATGTTTTGTTTTTTAGCTTGCAAAATAATTTAAATAAATATTTTAAAAAACTAAATAAAAAGATAAACAAATAAATTTAAATAATAATAAATAAATAAATTTAAATAATAATAAATAAATAAATTTAAATAATAATAAATAAATAAATTTAAATAATAATAAGTAAATAAATTTGAATAATCTTACTACTATTATATATGCGAAAGTTTGTATGGATAGATGGATGGATGTATGGATGGATGTATGGATGGATGTATGTTTGTTTGTTCCTCTTTCACGCAAAAACTACTGAATGGATTTCAATGAAACTTTTACCATAATGTAGCTTATACATCAGAATAACACATAGGCTATAATTTATAACGACATTCGAGAAAGTTCGATTGGTAGCGCTTTTTTCATTCCAATTTTAGGTACAATTTTCGCATAAATCTGCGAAGGCTTCCAACAAACTAATTCAATATTTAGTGCATCATCTCAACTCCCCGTCGATAGCTAGAATTGCGTGTATGATTTTTGATATTCGTATTGAATATTCAAGGCTTTTCTCAAGTCAAATCACAAAGTAAAATGCTTTGTATTTAAAACGTGTTGTAGCTTAGTCTTATTTATAAACAGAATATTTATCCCCAAGCAAAATGTTTTTTATTGTGCATTGCAAGGAACAAATATATTTTTAGAATTTATTGAATTTTTTGATTAGTGGACTGTTTACGGCATCAATTATTTTCGCAAGTTATGTAAATATGTCTCAGAGTAACGGTAACGTGATAACTTGGAGAGAGTTTGGCAACCAATAAATGGATTTGGCTGTTTATTTTCCACTTTGGTAGAACTTTAAATACAACTTAACGGCATTTTATTTTATTTTATTTTTATTTATTTATTGTTTTTTTACTCTAATTGGTCACTTACTTATTATCAAGCTCTTTCTGGGGGGTACTTACGTTGGTGCTGTTACTTATTATCCAATCGAATATGAATCTTGCTAAGCTTTTAATGATTTTCTCGAAGATTTTTCTACTAACGCGTTTTTGGAGCCAAAAACTGCGAAATATTGCTACCATCATATACGCGAAAGTTTGTAGAGATGTTTGGATGAATGTTTGTGACTCTTTCACGTAAAAACTTTTGAAGGAATTTTAATTAAAATGCACAGAGAAAAATAGATTATACATCCGGATAGCATAGAGGCTATAATGTATGAAGATGTTCAAAAAAAAAATGGGTAAAATCCTACTTTAGGGTCCGGGTTTGGCGATTTTTTTCAGACTGTAGCTTAAGGTTGCTATCATTTAGCTTAAAATCGCCAAACAATCCAATCATCCAATGATAATTCTGTGGTTGCCAGATTTAATAATTTATCGCCGGACCTTAACTAGGATTCATCCAAAAATTGATTTGTAGTTCCTTTTTTTAATTCCAGTTTTAGCCCATTTTTCGCATAAATTCGAAATCTTTCAGCAACCTAATTTAGTATTTAGTGTATCATCTCAACTTTCTGTTGATAACTAGAATACGTGTATTATTTTTTCTTTTCGTATTAAATGTTCATGGCTCAAATGTCAATTCATCGTGTTCACGCTCTTTTATACACCATCCAATCAGTGTGCATCCCGATGACGTAATATCTAGCTACTTCAACTTCAACTCATTAGGATAATACGCAAGCCAATCTACTGCATCTCAATAAGTTAACTCAAAATTTAAAATTTGGATACATCTTTCGTAAGAATCAAAACAATCGACGTTTTGTCAGCCATGTCAGCGGGTATTGCATTTCTTAAGTATAAAAATAATAATAGTTACCTCACTGTATTTTGAGGAAATGTAGCAAAAGTACCTTCTAAGAGTTATGCCACGAAAGCGTAAGTCTAATCTTTCCCAAAGCTCTAATAAAGCTCGAACTACGAAAGCAGCTAGACTTAACGAAACGTTTATACAAGCCGAACTACGAAGGTTTCAACAGGAGGAGCGTGAGGCAGCTCACAGAGCGGATGAGACACCAGAACAGTCCCAAGCTCGGCGTCGTCAGTATGCTGAATATCTGGCATCTCAGCGGGCTGCTGAGACACCTGAACAGTCCCAAGCTCGGCGTCGACAGCATGCTGAGTATTTAGAATCTCAAAGGGCTGCTGAGACACCTGAACAGTCCCAAGCTCGGCGTCAACAGCATGCTGAATATCTAGAATCTCAAAGGGCTGCTGAGACACCTGAACAGTCCCAAAATCGGCGTCGTCAGTATGCTGAATATCTAGAATCTCAAAGGGCTGCTGAGACACCTGAACAGTCCCAAGCTCGGCGTCGACAGCATGCTGAATATCTAGAATTTCAAAGGGCTGCTGAGACACCCGAACAGACCCAAGCTCGGCGTCGACAACATGCTGAGTATCTAGAATCTCAAAGGGCTGCTGAGACACCTGAACAGTCCCAAGATCGGCGTCGTCAGTATGCTGAATATCTTTCATCTCAACGGGCTGCTGAGACACCTGAACAGTCCCAAGCTCGGCGTCGACAGCATGCTGAGTATCTAGAATCTCAAAGGGCTGCTGAGACACCTGAGCAATCCCAAGCTCGGCGTCGACAGCATGCTGAGTATCTAGAATCTCAAAGGGCTGCTGAGACACCTGAACAGTCCCAAGCTCGACGTCGACATCATGCTGAGTATCTAGCAACTCAAAGGGCTGCTGAGACACCTGAACAGTCCCTAGCTCGGCGTCGACAGAATGCTGATTATCTAGCATCTCAAAGAGCTACAGAAACCGTTGCAGCAGCTGAGTCACGCAGACGCGCTGTTGCTGAAAGGGCACACCAGCGACGTCTAATATTCACAAGAAACACGTGGGGGGTGTTCGATAAAGCTGCATTTGAGTACGACGAGACTCTTGATTACGAAAGCCACAAGCTTATAAAAGTAGAAATGATGAATAAAGAATGCATATTTTGCAGTGCTCTTAAGTGGAAAGAGGAAGCTGCAGGCATGTGTTGCTCGGGTGGAAAAGTAGCCATTCCTTCAATAGAAGAGCCAGTTGAACCTCTTAAAGAACTTTTCTCTTATGAAACGGATGAGTCTCGCCGTTTTCTAAAAAACATAAGAAAATACAATACATGCTTTCATATGACATCTTTTGGGGCGGATAACATTGTTTCGATGCCTGGATTTTTCCCGACTTTTACAATACAAGGGCAAATATACCACACAATTGGCTGTTTGCTTCCTGCTACCAATACGCAACCAAAATTTTTGCAAGTTTATTTTATGGGCGATGAGGAAGCACAAGTGAATAGGCGTTCTGAGTACGTACAAGGTGTGGAAAGAAACACGGTCAGAAAAATACAACAAGTTCTGCACGATCACAATATTTTAGTTCATGAATTTAAAATGGCTAAAGATAAAGTAACTAGCGACAATTACAAGATCGTGATACACCCAGATCGTGTACCATGTGGTGAACACGAAAGACGATTCAATGCCCCGACCACAAATGAAATAGCTGCCGTCGTAGTAAATAATGAACAAACTGCGTCTCGGGACATCGTTATTCAGGCGCACGATGGTCGACTCACTAGAGTTCCGGACACTCATAGGTTTTATGATGCTCTCGAGTACCCGATCATTTTTTGGAAAGGACAAGAGGGGTACAGTTTTGATATTCCTCAGACTAATCCAGTTACAAAACAACCCTTACCAAACAAAAAAGTATCCTGCAAAGACTTTTATGCCTATCATATGATGGTACGACGTAACAATTTCAATTTATTGCTTCGTTGTAGACTCCTCCTTCTTCAGTTTTTGGTGGACATGTTCGTCAAAGTGGAGAGTGAACGTTTAAGGTTTATTGCATTGAACCAAACGAAACTGCGAGCAGAACATTATATACATTTACAAGACGCAATAAGAAATGATGCGGATTTAGATCCAAATAACTTGGGTCAAATGGTAATTCTCCCGTCATCATTTGTAAATAGCCCGAGATATCTTCATGAATACACGCAGGACGCGTTCACATACGTGCGTAACTACGGGAGGCCTGATCTATTTATTACAATGACATGTAACCCCGCCTGGCCAGAAATCAATAGAGAGCTCTTTTCAGGTCAAAATCCAACGGACAGACATGACTTAACAGCCAGAGTATTTAAAATAAAAGTTCAAAAATTAGTTGCTCTGCTTACAAAAGGTAAAATATTTGGCGATATGAAGTGTTTCATGTACTCTATCGAGTGGCAAAAAAGAGGTTTGCCTCACGTGCACTTACTGCTGTGGTTGATGGAAAAATTGCGCCCTAACCAAATTGACGAACTCATAAGTGCGGAGATACCAAATCCAGAAACTGATCAAAAACTCTATGATACTGTAACCAAAAATATGATTCACGGTCCCTGTGGTGCACTAAATCCGTCGTCACCATGTATGAAGGAAAGAAAATGTACCAAAAAGTATCCAAGGGCACTTCTAAAAGATACTCAAACCAACGATAAAGGCTATCCTCTGTACAGACGTAGAGCACCAGAAGATGGTGGCCGAACGATAACTCAAAAAATCCGAGGTGGAATACAGGAAATAATAGTTGACAATAGCTGGATTGTCCCATATTCTCCTCTTCTCTCTAAAATTTTTAATTGCCACATAAATGTAGAGTTCTGCAATACGGTACAGGCGATAAAATATATTTGTAAATATATTAACAAAGGTAGCGATCAGGCTATTTTTAACATCCGGCAGCAAGGAAATAGTAATATTGACCCGAGAGATGAGGTGCAAACATTTCGAGCCGGCCGATATGTTAGTAGTAGCGAAGCAGCTTGGCGGATCTTGGGTCTGCCTCTGCATGAGAGACACCCAACTGTCACTCATCTTGCGGTACACCTGCCCAACGGTGAACGAATTTACTTCAATGAAAATAATTTTAGAGAGAGAATGGCTGCACCACCTAAGACGACACTAACTGCATTCTTCTTACTTTGCCAAAATGATGCATTTGCCAAAACACTACTTTATGTTGATGTGCCCCGCTTCTATAGATGGGACGTGTCCTTGAAAACATGGAAACGTCGTTTGCAAGGAACACCTGTCGACGGCTGGCCAGGTGTGAAGGTGGGAGATGCTCTCGGGCGCATTTACACAGTGCACGTTAGCAACTTTGAATGTTACTGCTTGCGAATGCTACTGAATGTAATACAGGGCCCCACTAACTTTTTGGATCTAAAAACAGTTGACGGCCAAGAACTTGAAACTTTTCAACAAGCGTGTGCGAAGTTGGGGTTGTTGGAAGATGACAACCACTGGGATGCCACAATGAAAGAGGCCGTGCTGTGTCGCTCTCCTTCACAAATAAGAGAGCTATTTGCAATATTGATATGCGCTTGCGGTTTATCCAATCCTCTCCAACTATGGGATAAGTATAAAACTGCGTTATCAGAGGATATCTCGCACAGATTTGAAAGGATGGATCAAATCAACAACGATCTCTGTTTGAATGAAGCATTGAGTCTTATAGAGGACAAAATGATAAGGATTTCCGGAAAGAAATTGTCCGACTTCGGTATGCCCACTCCAGAGCGTCGAGGAGAGCTGTCGACAGATTTGATTAAAGAACTAAACTACGATACTGCTTTGTTAGATGCCCACGTCAGCAAAACTGAGCCACGCTTGCTCCCCGAGCAAAGAGAAATTTATGACAAAATAATTCAACGAATTGAGCTTGGTGCAGGTGGCCTTTTTTTCCTTGATGCCCCGGGCGGTACAGGCAAAACTTTTCTGCTTAATTTGCTTCTAGCAAAAATTCGTAAAGACCGTAATGTTGCATTAGCTGTGGCTTCCTCTGGAATCGCTGCAACATTACTGAGCGGTGGACGGACGGCACATTCAGTTTTTAAATCTCTCAATCTGACAAGCGAAGAAACCCCAACGTGCAACATCAGCAAGAACAGCGCCCGCGGCGCCCTGTTGCAACAATGTAAGCTGATCGTGTGGGACGAGTGCACTATGTCACACAAACGAGCCATCGAAGCGCTTGATCGCTGTCTACAAGACATTCAAAGCAATCAAAAGTTGATGGGTGGTGTGGTAGTGTTATTGGCAGGGGATTTTAGACAGACTTTACCTGTTATCGAGAGAGGCACTGCAGCAGACGAAATTAACGCATGCCTGAAAGCATCGTATCTGTGGACTAAAGTTGAAAAGCTTTATCTTACTAGAAACATGCGAGTTCACTTATTCAGCGATGTCGAATCAGGAGAATATGCTCAAAAACTCCTAGAAATTGGTGAAGGCAACCTAGACACCGATCAAGAAGGTATGATTCTTTTCACACACCAATTTTGCCATGTTGTGGAGTCGGAAGACGAGCTCATTCATCAAGTTTTTACAAATCTGCAACAACACATTCTCGACGAAAATTGGTTGTGTGAAAGAACTATACTGGCACCAAAAAATGAGACTGTTGCGAAAATTAATAAAAAAATCTTGGACAAAATAAAAAGCGAAACATTAACGTATAGCTCCATCGACACAGTCATGTCATCCGATGACACAACCAGCTATCCTGTGGAGTTCCTAAACTCTTTGGAGTTATCAGGGGTGCCATCACATAAATTGGAATTAAAAGTCGGTGTACCCGTTTTGTTGATGCGTAATTTAGAGGCACCAAGATTATGCAACGGTACAAGGTTGCGAGTCACAGAACTAGGAAGGCATATTGTGAAGGCCAAAATCTTAACTGGAGAATCCAAAGGAGACAATGTTCTTATACCACGTATCCCAATCATACCTAATAACTTACCATTTAATTTTAAACGTTTGCAGTTCCCATTAAAAGTTGCATTTTCAATGACAATCAATAAATCACAGGGACAAACCTTAAAAGTAGCCGGTTTACATTTGGGCACGCCATGTTTTTCCCACGGCCAGCTATACGTGGCTTGCTCACGCGTTTCGAAATCGCAAAATCTACATATTTATGCTGAACAAAAAAAAATCGGTTAACATAGTTTATAGGATTATACTGCAGTAACTACTTATATAGCACCAACTGGCACCCCAATTGGGATATGTGGTATAAAAAAATTGTATGCCTTGGTTTCCCAGTCAAGATCGGGATTGATTGGAAGTCATACTGATTAATTTTCTTTGTCTTAGTTTTTTATTTGTACTATTTTTGTAAGTTGCATCATTCGATCTCTTACACTAAATTCAAATTAAAATTGTTAGTTTTCTTCTCAATATTTCTTTCTTTTTGAACTGTGTTCCTTTGATTAATAAATCGAAAATGGCAAATCCATGCGCAGACTCCCCCCCCCCCTCTTTTTATGCACGAGCACAGCCGTGCGGGTACAGCTAGTAATAAATAAATAAATTTAAAAAATAATGAACTTCAATGTTTTCAAATATTTAAACTTTTAAAAATGTTTTTTTGCACCTGAAATAAAAATGTTACAAAAATACTTATGTTGAAAAAAAACTAGAAGCATTATTTGATCGAAAACTTTTTGACAAGAAAAAAATTCATTGTTTACTCAAAAAACTATTTTCCTAAATTTTCCAGATGAATAGACACCTTGTCATCTGTAGAAGACTAGAAATAATTACTGTTACATTAAATTCCCGACTACCCGCAGAACAGAGTAGCGAGGTAACCGCAGATAGGCAAATATTGTGAGTCATGAGCGAAGATTTAGAAAAGTGCCAATTTGAGTCCCAAGTGAAATTTCACTAGTATTTCAATAACTAGTTAAAAAAAATACGAAAATTTTGCCGACTGGGTTCATAGTGCAGATCGCAGCAGTTCAAATTTGATTATTGCATTTCTTTTTGAGTTTCTCATTTTTTAGTACTCGTTTTTTGGGGGGGGGGGGGGGGTTGGCTATAGGAGCAGCAGATTAAGATCAGCTGCATCTGACAGCCTTAAAACCGCATTAAATATTCCAGCTCTTAATTTTAATAATAATATAACCTTCGACGAAGGGCACGCTATGCTAAAGTAATCTGCAAGTTAACGATCAACAAGAGAGAACAGCCATATTGGGTGTCAACGACAAACATTTCAACGACTTGTTTGAATAAAAAAATAAAAAAGAACTGCCAATACCGGAGGGGGGGGGGGGATCAAAGTGCAAAGTGCAACATTGAAAATTCTCAAAAAGGTGTTTTTGGTCTTTTTTTCGTTTTTTTTTCCCCGAAATTTTTTTTTTATTTTTTTGCTAATTGTTCTGAGTGAAAAAAAAAAAAAAAAAAAAAAGAAAAGCAATTTTTTAGTAACTTTTTTTTTTACTTCGGATGCACCCCCCCACGCATGAATCTGCCGGTGCTCCTGAGCCCAAACGGGAACAATAGGGTCATTCCACGTCAAATCAACCACAAAAATGGGATTTTAACACCCACCATCTCGGATTTTGATGAAACTTGGTATACTTCCTTCCTTTGTGGTCATAAGCAACCCCCTAAATTTTTTTCTTTCTATCTCGATGCGTTTTGATTTTATAGCCTGTTGAAATTTTGCGATTTTACATTTTTTGTCATTTTCGTGACACATAAACTGAGCTGGTGTTGTTTATGAAAAAAAATTGTACCTGGGAAACTAATGGTTTAATCTTTTAAATTTTTTTTACAGAAAATGTGAAGACTTTGAGCATGCAAATAAAAAATACTACAATAGTCTTAGTCCATATGAATTTTTCAAAAAAAATTTCAAAATTGAAAATTTTGAATTTTTTTTGTCAAAAAAAGGCTTTATCAAAATTTTAATTTTCAACATGAGGGTCATCTTTAAAAATCATAATTTTTTTTTTACATGATCATGAATATGTGCTCTAATTTATCCCATAAAAATTATTTTGGGTATTTGAGGGATTCTCCCCCCCCCCCCTTTAAAGAAGAAAAAAACGTAAAACATCATACAAACAAGCTCTTCCTCGAATTTAAAAACAGAATTGTCATCAATTACAACAAAAATTTAAACATGAAGTATGTTGAATATTCAACTCAAACCCATAAAAATTAATGTTAAAGGTTTTTTTTTCAGTTGAAATAGTTTAAATTGAAGGAATTCTGGAAATAAGATATCGTGAAATTTAATATTTGCATACAACAATTGACTCATACAGATTACTGGATTGTAGACAAGACAACTTTAAAATTAAAAGTTTAGCTTGACACTAATCCACTGATTATGCTATTTCTAGCACTTTCTGGTCCCCCCCCCCCCCATGTTCGAGACATTT
Organism: Uloborus plumipes; assembly: GCA_038373865.1. Lineage (NCBI taxonomy): Eukaryota > Metazoa > Arthropoda > Arachnida > Araneae > Uloboridae > Uloborus > Uloborus plumipes. The sequence goes on from JAXGGA010007460.1 coordinate 35,479, forward strand.
TTTTCAATTACTTTTACTTCTGTGCAAAGAAAAATTCATCTTTTTTTTCTTAAAATGACAATTCAGACCATTTAAGAAACAATGGCCAACTTTTTGGAAATAGTTTTTTAATAAGGTAAATTACCTTTCCTTCACTCATAGCAAAGTAAGATCAAATTAGTATACATGCACATCTTTTATTTGATGAACTTTTGTCTTTAAAAAATGAAAAACCAAGGACTTAAAACAGTTCTTTTTCCTTCAGGCTTTAATGACATGCCCAATCATATATTTGTCTCCTCTTCAATAGATTTATGTTTTTTTTAATGAAAATTCAAAAGTAAATAAATATGTATCAGGAAAAAACTACTTTTGTCCAGATTTTTTTTCTGGCTTTCATGCCTCATCTACTGTTGGAGGTCTAAGCAGGTGCACTTCAAAAAGTGCAATGAATTGGAGGAAAAGGATACCTATAAAATATATCATTGTTTCAAAATAAAAATGACTTAAAACAAGGTACTGATCTTGATAAAATGAATGCAGCAGATGGAAGAGGAGTCAAGAAAAATAACTAATTTACACAGAAGCAGTTTTCAATCTCACTGCCATAATATAAACAACTTACTAAGTATAAACCATACAGCTTGCAGATCAGCTGGCTCAAGATGACAGCTGATCCTTTTTATGAGCTAGTAAATTACCCTTAAAATTAGGGGAATAACAGGCAACTGTCATTTGTACAAATGCAAACTTATTTGGAGCCATTTATGATCACAGTTTTTTTTTTTTTTTTTAAGAATAAAAAGGATCAAGCAGTGAAAATATGAAACACTTAAGAAAACAGAACATTTTTAGAGGGGAAAGAGATTGTTGCAAATTGTAAACAGTTCTTTTCATGATTTTAATCTAATCATTTTGAACTCATAATAATGATAAAGCAAAGTTAAAACAAACCTTTTCTGTTTTTTCCATTGGTTCAGAGTTAAATAAACAAAACCAGGTTTTATTTTGATACTTCATTAAATGAATGAAACAAGTTCAGAGCTGCAAGTGGCTACTTTTGAATTTGTATTTCAGTCTGTCCTTTGCTTAGTTGCTTAGAGAAACCAGTGCTGAACAGATATAGAATTTTACTTGTGTTTTCAACTAGATTGTGTTATAAAAAATGATTTAGTGTGGATGTATCTATATGCAGTGTAGGAAAATTAACTGCAAGTGAATGTCAGAAATTGATTTTCACTCATGAGAAAGGAATAAAGAATAGCAATTGTTTAAGTGAAGAAGAAAAATAATTATTGCGTGCAAGACTTGACAGTGAACTGGATTCAATTCAAAATATTTGTTTTCATCATGAAAATGTATTCTTGAAGAAGTTTGATGTGGCGACACAAAGTCTGTAGTGATCCATTAAAAAGACATAAAGACAATCTATGGTATTTTGGAATGTTGTCTGAAGTCAACCAAGAGGAAGGAGACCTTCTAGTAAAATTTTTACATCCAAATGGACCTTCCCCTTCACTTTACTGGCCTAGTTCTGTTGATATTTGTGGAATTCCATTTCTTCGTGTACTCAGTGTTGTAGAACCACCACATACAATAACTGGAGGGACATACACCTTTTCTAATAAATAATGCTCTCAGTGGAAAGAAAAGGAAAAACAGGCACATGTAAAAGGAATATCAGAATTATAAGCTGGTATTTAAAGAATCTATAGTATTTTGGGTTAATTGCTTAGTTATAAATTAGAATTGTATGAAAATTTCATTTTCATGTTAAATTTTCAATAATTTTCAGAAGGTGATATACACTTCATTGCGAGATAACCATAAATTTAAATTAACGCAAAACCACAAAATTTTCAATTACTAAAAAAAGTACAAACTATTTTTAATGGTAAAAAAAGATTTTTTGAGGTTAATTAAAACTATAAAAATTGAGCCATTAATTTTTGTAGAGCATAAACTCTCATTTTAAGAAAAAGAAAGATGAATTTTTCTTCGCACAGAAGTAAAAGTAATTGAAAAAATGCCTCACAGTAATGTTTTTTTCCAAACATGGGGGGGGGGGGGGGGGGGGGGATCCAGAAAATGCTAGAAATAGCATAATCAGTGGATTAGTGTCAAGCTAAACTTTTAATTTTTCAGTTGTCTTGACTACAATCTAGAAACTGTATGAGTCAATTGTTGTGTGCAAATATTAAATTTCATGATATCTTATTTCCAGAATTCCTTCAATTTAAACTATTTCAACTGAAAAAAAAAACCTTTCATGTTAATTTTTATGGGTTTGAGTTGAATATTCAACATACTTTATGTTTAAATTTTGGTTGTAATTGATGACAATTCTGTTTTTAAATTCGAGGAAGAGCTTGTTTGTATGATGTTTAACGTTAACGTTTTTTCTCCTTTAAAAGGGGGGGGGGGAGAATCCCTCAAATACCCAAAATAATTTTTATGGGATAAATTAGAGCACATATTCATGATCATGTAAAAAAAAAATTATGATTTTTAACGATGACCCTCATGTTGAAAATTAAAATTTTGACAAAGCCTTTTTTTGCCAAAAAAATTCAAAATTTTCAATTTTGAAATTTAAAAAAAAAAATTCATATAGACTAAGACTATTGTAATATTTTTTATTTGCATGCTCAAAGTCTTCACATTTTCTGTAAAAAAAATTTAAAAGATTAAACCATTAGTTTCCCAGGTACAATTTTTTTTCATAAACAACACCAGCTCAGTTTATATGTCACGAAAATGACAAAAAGTGTAAAATCGCAAAATTTCAACAGGCTATAAAATCAAAACGCATCGAGATACAAAGAAAAAAATTTAGGGGGTTGCTTATGACCACAAAGGAAGGAAGTATACCAAGTTTCATCAAAATCCGAGATGGTGGGTGTTGGGGTGTGGTTGAATTGACATGGAATCACCCAATAGCTAAAATCTGTAACGAAGACAATGGACCAGCAATGGTAGAACACAAGATGGCAAAGCCGCACAAACATCACTGCACAAACACCGCTGCATTACATCACGACGTTTTGCGAGGCGGCTAATACGTAACCATGAGCCGTAATGTATCCCAGAACGCATTTCCGTCGAATCTTCGTGGTATATCTCAACAGACCCTTTCCCCGACTCATCGCGAAGAGTCACGGAATGCATTTTGCACGACTCTTCGTGGTATATCCCTTCCCCCAATCTCTGCAACTTATCGCGAAGTATCCAGTGATGCCGACGTTTCCTCCTTCCTCTGAATATTCGCGTTGCTTCGGAGAAGGCGGTTAATCGGAGACTGGGAAATGCCGTGACGCATCACGATGCGATGTATGACGATATATCATGATATATCACGTTACACCGGGAAGAGCGGTATATCAGAAAAACGTTTAATGATATAACCGTTATCGCGGTGATTGCTTTATACCGATATTTTGCGATATATCGATATATCGCCCAGCACTAGTAGTTGGCAGCGCTGAGACATCTGCCCAATTTGTCCTGTTTACTCTTTTCAATGCCTTATTTTGATATGTTTAGTCTTGTCCAAATAACTGGGACTAGTTTTGTTTCAGACTCGAGTTCTACATGTAAATTTTAACTATTACTATAGTAATTTCTTAATGGAACTTTTGTCTAAAAAAAAAAAAAAAAAGAACTAACATTAAGTAAGCAAACAAATAAAATTGAATTTTAAATTAAAAAAACAAAACAAAATTGACTACCATCTGATTTTAAATTAGCTGAATATATAATGATCATCATTACTAGATAATCAAAAGCATAATTATAACCAATGAACAGGAGGCTCATTCACATACTATAAATATAACACAATATATTCACGTGTTATAAATTCAGAAGGAAAAAAAACACAAGGAATGTATGAAGAGTCTAATAATATAAAACTAGTCATTATTACATTTTGCAACGAACATTTATCTTGAAAAATAAAAATGTTCCTTACTGTTGAGCTGGCTGACGGCAGAGAATCTTCTTCAATTTGGATGTCCTCCCCAAGATCTTTACACTTCACAAGCCAATGGCGATACCAACTACTTGTAGCTATCTTTGTTGGTCCACTATTGGGTGTAGATTGTTGTTCAAATAAGGTATTTGCTCGAGCAAAAAGTAATGACTTTGTTACTCTTTGACCTGTAAAAACATTTAAATTGTCGATTACGATAGTGAAACATACCTTAAAAAGAAAATAGAGACACATATAGGAAAAAATGAAAATGGCACTTTGAACTTAAAAATTCACGCTTTTAAGCATTCCATAACCCAGTAGGATTTCTAATTTTATCTTTCAGATAAGAATTATGACTTTCAGGATCTGCTTAAATCAACTTTGATGTTTTATAAAGCATACTCAAGACACGACTCGGAGTAAAAACTCTAGGCAATGCATATGTTAATTTTCTAAGCATTTTTAAATTGCAGAAAAAAAATGAATGCTCAAAAAGTATTTAGGAATTTAAATCATTAAATTAAAATGCTTAAAAACAAAGCAGAAAAAAGAAATTGACAAATTTTAATGATGTTTAAGAACATGTGCTCTTAACCTTTGCAGATCTGTCCTTTAAACACTGATATGCGGTCATGTTCCCTTCCCTCCCTCCCTACCACCATCATATAAGCTAATCAAGATAGCTAGAGCTGGTGATTAAATAAAAATACAGATAATTTTATACACCATATTATCTAATATCTTTAAACGAGCAATTCTTGTATATATATTTATATATTTATTTATTTTTCGGACCTCGAAAACGGCTCTAACGATTTCGATAAAAGTTTGTATTTAGATAGAGTTTTGGTTTCTGAGTTCATCTACGTCGGCGTTTTTTCTGTAAAAACGCGAGTTTTCCCAAAAAACCAGTTTTTTTTTGTGCCTTCATTGAAAGTTTGAGAAGCTTTTATTTCGCCATTTTCTTTATGATTACTTTCATTGTTAGTTTCTTAGCAACCACGTTTAATTATAACAATGGATTTCATATTTAATCACATCAGCGCGAGTTTAAATTTTATGGTATTTGGCAACGTTAAATTGTTATTGTTGTTGAAACGTTAAAGCAAGGCTTCACTAGATAAGTGTCTTATACAGGCTGTTTCATTTATTCAAAAGCCATGGAATAAAAGCAGTGATGATTGTCCACCGACATCTGTTGAATTTTATGGTAACTTACATTATATAAAAATCAGATTACTTTTTACTTTTCAAGTACGATTTCAAAATTGAGTATAAAAGTGTGATAGTTCGTTTTAAAATACTTTTTTTCCTCCTCAAGAGTGTTTAGTAAGATATTTCAGGTAAAAAATCAATAAATATGAAATTCAATTTTCTTAAAATATTAAGTTTCGAAACAAAATTACATCTATCTAATATATTTAGACGAGCAATTCTGGTATATATATATTTCGGATCTCGAAAACGGCTCTAACGATTTTGATAAAATTTTGTATTTAGATAAAGTTTTGGTTTTTGAGTTCATCTACATCTGCGTTTTTTCTGTAAAAACGCGGTTTTTTGTGCCTTCATTAAAAGTTTGACGAGCTTTCTTTCGCTATTTTCTTTATGATTACTCTTATTGTTACTGTTCACAGCAACCACGTTTTATTATAACAATGGATTTCATATTTAATCACATCAGCGTAAATTTAAATTTTTATGGTATTTTTCAAATGAGTTTTGGCAACACGTTAGAATTATTATTGTTTTTGAAATTTAAAGAAGATCAATCAAAATAAAGTTAGAATTGGGTGTGGGCCGCGGTAGTCCGATCGGTTAGTCGTCGGACTCGTAACCGGAGGGTCCCGGGCCGATCATATAGAGGAAGCCCAGCCGATAAAAGATCCACCGTCTTCATTAATGATGGCTGAGGGACGTTAAAAATGTTCGTGGTCATAAAATCCTCCAAGTGAAACGATACCTCTGGGGGATGCTGGGCCAAGGGTTTGCTCGGCCCTAGGGCCTGGTTCAAAAATGAACAAAGCGCTCTTCAGGGCCCCATCCCGGTTAAACCACGAGTTGTGGTATGTACGGGGGGAACCTTGAAGCGTGAAGTAAAATGAAAGTCAAAACCAACTGGAACAAAATGCGTACTGGAGAACAGGGACTATGCATCCATTCTCATCAACACCTTCCGCGTCTTCGGTGCCAAATGAAACGAAATTGCGTGTGATTTTATGGTGAGCGTGGATTAAATAAGGTTGTGTTTTTAAAACAAATTACGGCTGTCTTAAATGCGTAATTGCAACAAGTACTTTGCAATCTAAAGAAGTACTTCGCATTTTAGCAAAAAACAAATTTACAAACCTCTTTTTTCTTTACCGAGCGGGCTCGGTCCCCTGGTACTAAATTACTATGTATAATTTTACTTTGAACATGTTATTAGAACATTAGGAATCAAATTCAAATTAATTTGAGGAAAGCCTGTATTTAGGTGAAGTTGCCAAGTACTTTCATGACATTCATGGGAGAATTGCATTGTTTGCTTTCAACCTTTTTTTACAAGTTGTGATTAATCACAGATTAGGTTAGTTTTTGTGTCCAACATTACTCGATATTTTGATTTTATGTATGCTAAAGCTAAAAATTCAGATTCAAAGAGGTAGGAGGATGAAAACTGCTATAAAAATCTCAAATAATGGCAGCAACGTTCAAACTAGTATTAACAAGTGACCATGAAAATGAATGAATCTTGTGGATTATTAAATAAGCTGTAACTGAATTAAAGTTAATTTTATTATGTTACTTTAGTATTTATACATTGACACCTCTTTGGAGGTTTTTTACAGGTTGAGAATCTCTGTATTAGACCGTAAATATTAACATCAAGGTGAATACACTATTTGTATAGAAAAATTTTGCACTTCTAAGGACGTTCTATAGCAAAAAGTCAAGGTTTTGGCACAAATAAAATTAATGGAACCAAATTCAACACATTACAAGTCAAAAATATGAATTAAAAATTATTTGATTTATAATACTTTTAACCATGGGTGCAAGTTTAGTGATGTGTTCAAGACGGAAAATATTTTGACCCCCCCCCCCCCCCATGCTACTTAGATTTTTTTTTTTTTTGCAATTTTTGAATATTTGCTTAATTTGATTTTTTTTTTTTTTTTTTTTTTTTTGTAACAACGTGAGCCTTTTTTTATTTGAAGCATTTCAAGTATTTTGTTATGTGTGTAGCAAAGGGGGGGGGGTGCTCCTTCGCGCGTTTTCTACATCGTGGCTCTGAAAACGTAAAATTGAATGAATGTCAATAATATGAACGGGAGGGGGGTTCGGGGGCTCCCCCGGAGTTTTTGAAAAAAAAAATCCGAAATACCGTATATACTCGCGTATAAGTCGAGAAATTTAGTCCAAAAAATGAAGTATAAAGTTAGGGGGTCGACATATATGCGGGACAATTTCTGAAAATTTTTCCCGAATAACTCTTACAAAAAAAGAAAAAAACAAACACTCAAAAACGATAAGATTTTTCCGATTCAGTCTAACTATTTTAAACAGAGATGTAAATACTCATACATTCTACTGTATTTTTGCATGATTTGATTGTGAAATAAAGAATAAATAATTACAATAAACGGACTGACGGCGCGAAAATTGCGGGAATTGCCGTATTCGCGAATTTTCCGTTTGATGGTGTTTATATTTTTAAAACAGAATATGATACAGCTACATCGCAAAATTTTGTTAGTAATAATGCAAAAAAATAGCAACAGATAGTAAAAATTGTAACCGCAAAATCGAACCCTTACAAAAAACCGCGATCGTAAAATCGAATCCTTTACAACAACCGCGATCTCACAAATGAACCCTTTTCGTGAAAAAGAATAACAATCGTGCTATTTTCAACACAAGAATGCTCACTGCATTTCATTTTCCTTCTTTTTAAAACTTTTTTTTTTTTTTTTTTCAAAAAATCACGGGGAAACGTTCCCGGATCGGTCCCGATTTACGAAAATCGCGATCGCAAAAATGAACCCTTTTTGTGAAAAAGTATAACAATCGCACTGTTTTTAACACAAGAATGTTCAGTGCATTTTATTTTCCTTCTTTTCAAAATGTTTATATTCAAAAATCGCGACAAAACGTTCTCGATCGTTTCAAAAAGTGCGGTCTCGACTTATACGCGGGTTTTCGATTTTTCCCGATTTTCCTTCAAAAAGTAATGGGGTCGACTTACACGTGAGATCGACCTGTACCACGGCCTAGGAGGCCGTGCCTGAAAGCGAGTGTCGGTACGCGATTGTCGGCCATTTTGGTAATGTAAAAGGAAGGAATGGGGTTCAGAGGCTTCTTTGGAGACTGTCGATTCCAAAAGCGAAATTCAGACTATCGCAAAAAAAATATGAAAAAGAAGAGAGTTGAGGATTCTCGGAATTATTTTGGAATTGAAGCTCCAAAAGTTGAAATCTCCACTGTTAAAAATTTTCCTGAAATTTTACGATAAAAGGTACTGGCATCCATGTTGCCAGTAACTTTTGTCGTAAAAACTTTTTGAACTGTAAAATTTTCCGGTAGAAAAAACGGTAGAGAAAAGAGTTAAAAAGCGCAAGATGCGAACGATAAGGACTGAACCTAGAATACAATTTTTACACACTGCTTTCTCATCCACTATACCACACCAGATGAGACACAATAAGGGAGCGTAAATAGAGTATCCTATGCTTCGCACAGTCAGTCACGTGGTGATCAATTGGCGCTGCAATCGCAATTTTTTTATTGATAGAATTTACTGTAAAATTTTTTTATATTACAAACGCTACATTTTACAGCAGCATTTACCGTGAAAGTTTCCTGAATTTTTAACAGTGGGTTCGTACAAACTTCATCAAAAAAAAAAAAAAAAATCCGAAGGGTCCAGAAGAAAATCCAAGGAGCATAAAAAGTGTGAGGAATTACCGCAAACCTAAGCACGAATGCGTTAAAAAAAACGAAATCAACAAGACAACACGTAATTCAATAGCTGAATTTGCACTCATATTGATTCAGAATAAAAGCAACAATCAGCAAAAACCGTAATCGCAAAAGGAATTAATCCGTTGAACGAGATTGCAGGTTGCAAAACACAAAAGTAAGTGAAAGCAGCTATATCATTTTTTAAACCTCACCGACTTATTTCTTTTTTATTTTCAGTTTGGCTCTGTACAAAAAATATGCTAATGGCGCTCTTTTTATGATGTATCCGCTCATGAGGCGGTGCGACATTGACATTTATGCGGCGCCGCAGCGAGACTGACTATATTGGGCGCCAATTATTCTTTATGTTCACGTTCAATAATCAAAACGTAATGATTTCTTTTTTTAACTTGGTACTCTTTCGAATATTTATTAATTTTTAAAAGAAGCACAAGAGGAACTGAAGATTTTCCCATTCAGGTGATGAATTTTTGGAAAAATTCACATTGAGTATAAATTCTTTAATCCTCTCCCGCCCAGGGGGTGAATTCGAAATGTCACGCCCCGCCCGCTTCAATTTTGAAGATATTTCCGAAACTCTTTCCCACACTGACTGCCTAATTTATTGTTTTCAAAACTTCTCTTTTGGACTTATTTTATCAGAACCCCCTCTCCCCATATTACTAACGATGACATAAATATTTTTAAATTTTCAGAGGAGAAATCCCGAATCATCACAGTGCGCCGACTTAAAAAAAAAAAAAAAAAAAAATAGCATTTTTACGAATCTGTTTTAGAATTTTTTTTTCAGAGCTTTTGCCCCCCCCCCCCCCCGCCCCCGAACCCATTTTTAAAAACTCTTTAAAACTTCGGAAGCGGAAATTTAAGGGCTTTCTATGAAAAGAGCAGTGTTTTTTCAAACACACTATTTTTTCGCTTCTTTCCTCCTCGTAACATGTTAAAAATGCAGGAGCAGTTGCCCATCGTTATTTCAAATCGGCTGTAGATTTAACCCAAAATCCGACTTTTTTTGCTTCTTCATAGTCATGTGCTCTGCTCCTGTTGCGTAGACATTTCATCTTCCCGTCAGCTAACACACGGGGCTCCTGCAGATGATGTCACTTAGTCACCGCGCATTCCACTTCAGACATTTCAGTAAACACATGGTTTTAATTTTTTGCGTGTTAAGTTGAGGGGGGGGGGGATCACAAATGAATAACGATACGAGAAAAGATGATCGAATATTGCGACAAAAGATAATAAATTTTCAAACGGAGACAGAAGAAGCTTAATTAAAAACAGAAAATAGTGAGCAACTCCAGGTCTACATCAATCAGGTTCCAGTTATAGGTACGGTAGTAACAGCATAGCTACTTGAAAGAAGTTTCACTGCGCTGCTTGATGCTGATAGCCACGCCTCCAAAACTGGTTCACGGCAGCACGTTGCACAACAAAACGAAAACTGTGGAAAGTTCAGAGTTCGCGAGATTCGGCAAGGGAAGATATAAATCAAATATATTTACAGCATTGATATTAAATGCATGGATGGATTGGGATAATGATTGCAACAAATGATTTTTTTTTTAAACATTGAGAAAACAAATTTCTTATGAATTAAAAACTGAAGGAAGTCATTAAATTTCCTTTCCGTCCCGAGCTCCGTCTCGCCAATTTCGTCAAGACGGAAATCCGTCTTGAGACGGAAGGTCTTGCATCCATGCTTTTAACTGTAATAAATGAAGTTCGTATAAAATACTATAAAAAATCAGATTGCATATTCTGAGACAAAACACATATCTGAAACCTTCGTAATACATAATTACGATTTCAGGGAAAAAAAGATTCTTGTGAAGTCAGGTAAGTATGATGAGTTTCATTTTTCCCAAGTGAAAACAATCTTTAAACATTCATTAGATAAGAAATTGTAAACAAATAGCAAATTTTAAAAACGGCCTATCTCAATGTTTACAACAAATGAACTTTTCCTTAATTCGAGAACCTTTCTGAGAAAACTTCGACAATTTTGCTTGAAAGATATTATTTTTCTCTGTCATAACGAACAGTTTTGCTAACGTTAAAAATAAAAGAACTTCTTCAATCAGTCAAAAGGTTCAACAGAAAATCAGTTTTCGGTACATTCTCTATAAGTTTAATTTTCAGACTTGAGCCGTATGATAACATATGAGATAATATAAACAAAACATGAAAATGAACATTTTGAACAGAACAAATGTTACATTTGAAATTTAAAAAAATATATATATTTGACCTTTTTTCTTTACTTCTCTGTACCACTTTAAAAGCTGCACATCAACATCATCGTCCATATTATTGCTGCCAAGTACATGTTGAGTAGCATTTAGTAAATCCGTTTGCAAAACTTCTTTGTCTGCAATCCAGCGACTGATAACGCGGCGCGCAATACCATATTTTCGCGATGTCGCGTGTTTCGTGTTACTCTGTGCAAACTTCACAACCTGCAAAAGAGAGAAATATTTACTAACATGAAAGTAATAAATTATATTACTGCAAGGTGAACTGAGGCAACTACCTTAATCACAAGATTACAGGAATCAAATTATTTTGCAAATGAGGTAAAACCTTGATGATTCAAAACTTTTTTAATCAAAGTTTGTTTTCTTGAATTCTATATTTTGGAAAGCCAGGGCAACCATTTCTATTATAGGAACCAAATTACTTGTGCATTTCTATCATTTTTCCTACCCCTCATCAAGGCCACCAGGGGCAAAAGAAATAGAATGTTTGTGAAGTCATTTCATACTACGTTAAAAAAATATTCCTTACAGTTGTACAGATATTAAAAGCATTTATTGAAAATAAAAAGACCCCAGCAGTCAAGTAAAATGTGTTGAAATTAGTTGGATTGAAAAATTATTTAATTTTGAGATTGATGTGCTTTTAATCGATGTCAAAAGTAAAATGCTTTTTAAAAAGGGAAAATAATGAACAAAACCAGTGTAAATAACCTTTTCTCAGTAAGAAATGCATTTTAACAAAGCAATTACACCCCACGTACTCATGTAAAAAGGTTTACGATCTGCCAATTATTAATTCAGCTGAGCTTTAATAAAGGTATTCCAGCAGGCCCGTCATTTAGGGGGGCAGGGGGGTCGATTGCCTCCCTGACTTTGGAAAATCAATGTTATTGGCATATAAGTGGGCGTGGTTTTTGCCATTTTTTGGTAAATTTTACATTGTGTATACACCCTTTGCCCCTACCCCCCTGGAAAATTTTGAAATGACGTCCTTGAATTCCAGCATATAATGTTAAATTGGAGCAGTAATGAAAAGCCAGCATTCAGAACAATAATAAACATAAGGTCAGGTGGGTGAAAATCCAAAGAAATAAAAAAAAAAAAAAAAGAAGTATTGCAATAGCTGTATTTATAACCTCACTCATTCATATGAGTTATTGACCAAAAAGTGAGGTAATGTATAACTGGAAAAGGAGGGGAGGGGGGGGGTCTAGTGGTTTAAAGAAGTTGATGAATGCTTTTCAAACTGTGATACGAAAAAATTACGAAATTCAGATTTTAAACAATAATTTTAAGACACAAAATCGGTAAAAAATATTGGGGTTTCTGGCCAAAAATCAGTTGACAGGTAGACATTTTGTTAACTTATGCTCATTTTGAATCATTAATAATTGGGGGTAATTCCATTTTACCCCACACATACAGCAAAATTGGTACAGAGAGGACAAATATTTGGAATACTTTTACATCAAAAGAATTGAATTAAGTTATGACAGTGATTATGAGCACTTCGCATAAATTACTGCAGAAAGTTGCATGTTTAATTATAATTCTTTTTAATGTGAGCCTAAATAGAAACGCATTTTTACTATTCAATACATTTAGCTTCAACTTATTTTGGGTTCAAAAAAAAAAAAAAAAAAAAAAAAAGAGAGAAAGAAGAAAAGAAAAGGAAAGTAAAATATTGCTGCCAAAAGCATATCAAATTTTTTTAGTTAAATGTTTGGTATATATGTAATTAAGCATCAAAAAATTACACTGTAAAATTGATAAATAAATAAGTAAATATACCAAGATCAGGTGTTTTTTTTTTTTTTTTGAAAAAGCCCAGCCACCTGGGGGTTTTTTATCTAAAACCTGGGTTTTTGATGAAAAATCCAGGCTTTTTAAAAAATTGTTTTGATATTCTCTATTCAAGCAATGTGCACTTATCAGGCGCGGATCCAGAGGGGGGGGGGGTCATGACCCCCCCCCTAACCGACCAAATATAGCAAAAAATTGCATTTTTGAGACTTATTTTAAGAAAAAACTGCCAAAACTCCCCATTTTTGCACAAAAATTGCACTTTGACACCCCCTTTCCGAAAATGACCCCCTCCTTAACCAGAAGCTGGATCCTCCCTTGGCACCTATTTCTACTTTCACTTTTCACAGAACCAGGGGAGTCTGAAAAGAGGTCACTGTGACCTCCTAAAAACATTCTTATTCCGCAAATTTAGAAACAGCATTGCAATACTGAATTTTTGATAATGGTATAATATCTTAAATTGATATTGGAACTGAATTTATAAATTGGAAAAATTATTGCTTATTTTGATCTCTAAGTATTAAAAAAAACCTATTTAATGTGAAATTCAGGTGCAGTTTTATTTCTAACACCTAATAAGCTGTCGGGAAAGGAAGTTGGTAATTTCTGGAACTGACCAAGATTAAATATTGTAACAAACTAAATATTATAACTAAATAGATCAATACTAATTTCTAGGTTTAGTACTGATCAAAATATTCGTTATTTTTAGTTTGTTTCTGGTGAAATAAAGTTTCTGAAATAAAGGTTTTCAATTTGCAGTAAATTTTGAAAAAACCCACTTCTCCGACATAGTGAGTTTTTCAAGTGGGCCTGCCCGAAAAAATTCCGGTGGGTTTTTTCAGGCTGGGCCCGCTTTGACGAACACTGACCAAGATGGAAAAATAAATGTTACTTGCCTCAAGCTTAAAAGCTAACGTATACGAACGTCGTCTACGCTTGCTGTTAAACGAGAATGAAGAGAAAGAGTCTTCTCGATCAGAAGTGCTGGGAGATGCATCCAAAGTGCGAGTGCTGTCGATTAGGTCCTGTACTTTAGTGGATTTCTTTGATCGCAGCGAGATTATTTGCAGTTCTTCGCGATCAAGCTGGAAATGGCTTGTTTCCAATATCAGGCATGTATTTTCAGTTAAAGGCTAAAAAGAAAAAAATCGAATTAATAATGTTATAAAGGCAGTCAAGTGGTCATTTTTAACTGTGAAGCAAGCAATAAAGAATAATACTTGTTTTTAAAGCTATTCAAAGACTCTTACATTAAAATAGAAATTGCTTACATCACAAAATCATAATAAACATGGAATAAAAACAATGTAAAAACAAAAATAAATAATATAAATATGAATTTAAAAATTAAAATATCAAACAGCATTTTTAGATAACCATTTTTGGCTAAGTCAGCACCAATTTTGCTTCAGCTTTTAAGTTAAAAGATTCTTTAGATCGGATAGACAGTTAAAAGTAGATATTTGACTCATTTCCAGTTTATGGTAAATTTTTGTTGGAGACTTCGTGACTTGAAGAGTCGGAGATTGAACCATTTATATAGCTTCTTAATTGTAAAAAACTTGTAGTCATAAAGCTGATAATAAATGACAATACAGTATAAACTTATTTTAAGCCCACTTAATCTTTTAATGTAGCAAAGAATTGAAAATCAAAATATCTACAAACTTTACAATTACTGAAAAATGGAACTCTCAGTTTTACAGCAATTGATAATAACTAGTTGAAGGATTGAAAAATAATACACATAGCTAACTGTTTAGCCACTTGAAGATGTTTTTATTACATTAGCTTATGTTTGCGGTTCGAAAACAGCAATTGCCAGTTATGTTTACTTTCTGCTCCGGAAACAATTTTCTTTATCGGGGCCAGCGCTAAGCATTCCCCAACTCGTCAAATGCGATAAAATCATAAATTTGTCCAAAAAAAAAAAAAAAAAAACTATGATAAGGCTAAAATATTGGTGAATGGAAAATTGTCTGAAATTTCCACTGGAAATATTGTATAACAGGAAACATATTAATTAAAACTTATTAAAACTAATCTTTAAACTTTTGGATCCGGGCTGTTCATATAGAAATTTTTCTTTCGACCCAGGTAGTACGACAGTTGAACCACAGATTTCTTTTCCATTGAAAAGAAAAGGTGTAAACTGTTGTACCAGACATATGAAACCTCGAAAAAAATAGTCGGCTCCAAAGGGTTCGAGTGAAAATCTCAACCCCGTCCCCTAACGAAAACAAACTTATGGTACAACACGTGTACCATCAGGAAATTTATAAGATGATATAACAAAGACTTTCTATACTGAAAAATTTTTTTTAATGTAACTCATTAAATATTAGTCACCACATACAATACACTATTTTTAGATCTTTCAATAAAGGAGGGGAATTAAAGGGAACATTTTATGCACAAAAACTTTTTGAATGATTGAAACATACATGAACTTTTTTTATAATAAAAAAAAAAAAAATATGTAAATCATTGAAACTAATGAGTGGTGAATTTGTATTAAACTTTTTTTATGTCATTGCTTTTACAGCCCCATTTTACAAATGAAATGAAGATTATTATCAAGGAAGATTATGATTGGGATAAAAATTCTTCTGGATTGCTATTACAATAAAAATAAAGCTGATGGCCAATGTCTAAATTTTCAAAAAAAAAACATATGGGATGAGACCCTAGATTTCAATTTTTAACATAAGAACTTTTTCAAAAGCTTACATTTTGAACATGTACCTAATTTAATTTATAAATTTGAAAATTATATGGTTTCATAAATATAAAGAGAAATTTTATTTATTAAAAAAATAAAATGCTTGAACTAAAATAATTTTATCCAACACATAATTTTTTAAACAAGGCTAAAAGGGTCGACTTACTGATAATTGCTAGCATGTTTGTTAGTATTTTAGTGTAAGATAAAAGCAATGAAATAATACCCTCCGTTTTTTTTAAAGCTCAACCATTTTCCGAAAAACATTGAAACTTCCTGAAGAGTCAATCTGTGCTATACATAAATTATTGACTGTTGTCTATCACATTTAAAACAGAAAAGGAGACGTGGGAAATATAAAGGCTCAAGACAAAAGCTCAGGCTTTTCAAGAGCTTTTATCAGAAAATAAAGCTTTTTTGATGCAGTCTTTATAAAAAATGGGTGCTTTTCTAACATTCCCTAACTTTTTTCATATGAAAGAGGTCACAAAAGACTGGACTTAATGGGTGTTTAGTGTGTCCTCTATAAAAATATGGAAAATGAATGAAATACCAATTAACTGGATTTTGAAAATAATTACATTAATTTTGTTATACCTTACATTTCTAACCACTTATAAATAAAAAAAAATGCTTTTTTACAAAATAAATGAACAACAAAAAAAAAAAAAAAAACATTAATTACAACAAAATATTACCTGAGGGGTGCTTTCTAAAACGCTCCTAAAACAAACTTTGAATTTCTGACACCAATCAGTCAACCAAGCAGTGCTGATTGTGGACTTCGTAGAAGAACTTGCTAACTGTGCTTGCTCTGCTCGAACTATTAAGTCCCTGACTGTAACTTGATAATTTTCCTCTAACAACTTTTTCAAATTCACATACAAATCAATTTCCCACTCCTCTACTTTATGGGCATTCACATACTCAGCAAGGTATTCTTTTGCTTGGCACCAAATGGCCACCCTCTTTTCACACACATGGAACTCTCGCGATGCTTCTTTCTCACCCTTTTTCTCGGCAAAAAGAGTTACTCTGTACTTAAAGAATGGTGGAAACACAATTTCTGCTCTCCTGAGGGCGTCTCCATCATATTTGTCAGATGCATCAGACTCATCATTATAAAGCATTTCCAATTCTTGGGAAATTTGTTGCCTCTTTTCTTCTTCTATTTCTTTCGTACTCTCGATCTCATCGTCCATCGTTCGCTCCGGGGTTCCCGCCATCGAAAGGTCTTCGGTTCTGTCGTCATAGCTGGTATCGTAGCTTCCGTCTGCCGGATGAGTACCCTTTTTCACCTTATGAACTATATTATCTTTTGTTTTACACCACATACTAACTTTTTCTACACAAATATTATACTTCTTAGCAGCAGCACTCTTGCCATACCTCTCCGCATGAGTGACAACTTCCAGGCGAAATGTCGCCGGATATGTCACATACTTTCTACGACGTTTAGGTCGAGAACCCCTCCTGTCGTACTCCATGTCGTGGGCACTTATACGGTCACTTTCAGTCCCGCTCAAGTTCCTGCTGTGGTTCAAACTCATACTTTCCCTCAACCTTTCCTCTAGGAAAGGATTTGAATTATAAATACGTTCGGAGAGAAGGGTTTCTAGCGGACTTCCTTGGTTAATGCTGCGAGAGCTTTCTCTAAAGTTGTCTACTTTAAAATTATTAAAATCGAATTTATTATTACTATTTGAAACACCATCTGTAGTGAGAGGGAAATGGCTAGCCCAAAAGTCACTTTCAACAGATCCTTTGACTGGAGTGTGATTGTTTTCAGTTTTTACATCTTTACTCAATTCAGGCGGTTTTTCCTTAGGCCACAGAGCTCTCAAGTTCTTCTCTGAAGTAGTCACAGTCTTTGATATGGAAGGGGTCTCGATATTTTCCGATTCTTCGATCTCATCGTAATAATCCAAATGATCTTCATCATCTTCGTCTGATTGCTGAACATATTTCTGTGGTTTAGCTGATTTTCTTTTCCCCATGATTAAGCTGCAAAAAATCATTACGATTACATTTCAACAAATAAAATGAGCATACAGAAATTTTACAATACACTTTAACTTTTCTCGTTATAAAAAAATAGAATACATATTTTGCACATTCATTTGTTGCAATCCCAGTAGCAGAAATTGCGAGACACGAGACGTACGTCGCAGATTTTTCAGTACTCTGCAGATAATTTTTAAAAGAAAGAGAGAGAGCAAGAAAGGGAGGGAAAAATCAAATACAGCTCAATGAATATTGAAAGAAAATAAATGTCTTTGGTGAGCCAGAGAGTGATGATTTTCATCTTCAAAAAACGGAAATTATACGATGTTTTGTACCTTCATCATACACTTTTAAAATCCTTTCCTAACGGATGGGGAGGCGGATTAGCTGAGTGGCGCTGAAAATCAAATAATAATGGAAAGATATTTTGTGATTGGTTTACTTGTGATTCTTTCACTCCTGCAGAAAACAGCAGAGCCACAGCAACGCAATTCAGTGTTGTATGTAAGTAATCAATCAAATTTTCTAAATCAATTATTTAAATATTTATAGTTGGGTCCGAAAAAAAATTCCCACTTTAAAAAGTGCTTGATGTTAAGTTTTCCCCCTTGAATCAGTATAGTTCAACAGGTGTTTTTTTTGAGAGATTTTGCAAACTTATCAGCAGCGCATGTGTTAGAAAGTCCTTAAGTACTCCTCATTTTTTATTTTAAAAAAGGTGCATGCACCCAGCAAAAAGTTTGTGTGTTACATGAAAACTTAAAATAAAACTAATAAAAATACTGCAGATTATTTTCAACTGCCCAAATCAGTGTCGCAGACTGGTTAGAAAGTTTCTGCTTCTGGGGTTGCAATAATTATTTATTTTTTCTATTCAAAAAATGTATTAATTATTACTGCTAATTTAAATTACACACTATCATTAAGATTAACGCATTTTTAATTACATCTTTAAGCGTCACAAGCCATTGAAAAATGCATTAAAAAGATTTTACGGGTATTTAGTCATTTTGATAAACCAAGAAAAAATATTTTTTTTAAAAAGCACTTAGAAAAAAGCAAAAGAATATTGTACAGTGGTTCCCAAAGTGGAGTCCCCACATGGAGAGGATAGAGGTGCCACAAAATTTTTCCAGCTATGAAGTCTTTTTTGACAATTAAATAAAAAGTGTTGGGGATACTTATGAAATTCTCACCATATTTCAGATAATTTACTTTTAAAAAAAATAAAGAAAGGATAGTGCATCATTCTTCCATTTTAAGAGGCTTAAAAAATCTTTTGCAATAAGCAAAAAAAAAAATAAGCAAGAAACCTGTAACTGCATAATTTCCGACTTTCCCCACAAAAACGTACAAATATGTAAACATGTTTAAAACTATCTATACTATAATATTAAAAAGTGCTATTTAATCATAAATGAATTAATAAGTAATGTACATAAAATAAAGCTACAACTGTGTGTGAATGAGGTGCCACAAGAAAATTAAGACCTGTAAAAGTTTATGTACATCCGATAGCATAAACGTCCATTTTGGTTTATGTTAATCTGAAATTCTCCATAAATTCATAATTAGTGTTAGTTTTCCAAATACTGTATAAAAGCTTTTATCTAGGATCCAGAAAAACGGGAAGTTTTAAAATTTTTTGCAGTCATTTTTTAAAAATGTACATTTTTGGCAATTTTATGAAAAAATAGAACTTTTTTTCGAAATACCTAAATGAATATGAACAGTTCTTTTTAAATACCAAGCTATTGGCCTATATGGCGGGACACTTAAACTAAAAATCTTAAACTTAAACTAAAAATCCCCAAAGCAGAATGCTGCTAAATTTGGAACGTAGGTCGCAGAACAGATATCTGAACTGCAGAACAATTCTGTTCAAATGCGAGGGAAAATTTTGAAAATTTTCTGCAGAAATCTATAGAATTTCTGCAGAAAAGGCAATTTTTTAACTAAAGATACAATTTTGCTGAAATTCAGAACAATTGTAGCAGATTTCTTCAAATTAGAATTAAAAAAATTAAAATTTCTGCAAATTATGCTTATTAGGAAGAAAATCAAAAAGTCCATGTTTTTAAGACATTTGCATGAACTTTAAATTTACTTCAAGCTGGACAAAATCTGCAGAATTCGCACAAAATTACACATTTAGTAAAAATATATTTGCAGGAAATTATGTTTGACTACACCTGTTTTATGCCCCTTAAGCATCCTGCCTCTGATACTTTGTCTCGTTTTTGGCCCTGTGCTCTTATTCTGAGTGAAAACATTGCTTCTAATGCGGTGTCAAAGCATTTAGAGTTCTTCGATGCTTGGAGGAGCAGACATAGTGAAAGGTTTTACGTTTTATGCAAAGAATAAGTGGCTGGAATTTTAATTTCAGGCAGTAAGACTGAGTACTGAATAAATACTCCTTTCATAATCCAGTATGAAAACGTTTTGATTTCGGGATCATGGTTTTTGAAAACGGTCATGTTTCAACGTGTACTGTACAATGGTTAAAGTACTTGCAGAACAATTTTGGTAAATGATTTTACGTTCCAGAACATTACGAAGTATTCTGGTTTGGGGTTAAAAATGAACTTTGATGAGAATTATGTTACACGTGAGAGGCGAAATTTCCAAAATATTTTCTCGAAACTTAAACAGGTCATTGGAAAAAAATCCGACATTTTCCCTATTTTAAAACTAGGGAAACTTTTTCTAACTGAAAACAGAAAAATTGTTGAGTTTAGGCGATATCGCGCTAATTCTAGCAGACCTTTCGTGGACTTTCGCACTTTGGGGCCGCCCCTGTTTGTTTCTCGCCAGTAGGATTTCCTATCACTTTGTTGTTGTTTGCGTTCTGCAAATGCCTTTTTTTAATATGTTTCTCTTGTAGATAAATAGTAAATATGACTATATCAGGCTTGATTCTTGAACTCTGCTAAAATATCCAATGTCGACATATTCTATAGCAATCTCTCATTGAATAGCTGGTTAGAGCATTAGTGTGTACGCTAAAAGTCCGCTAAAAGTCCCCAAATACCAGATTCCCAAGTTTTATAGATAATTGATACGAGATCTAAAGATCGTTAAGCAAAAGACAAATGAGGTTGCAAATTAAAAGCGAATTTTTACTGATATTAAACCAACACAAAAGCAACAATCAACTACCTAATTGTTAAAACAATAGCTTAAAAAAAAGCTATTTAGAAAACAAACTCTTTTTACACACAAGATTTGATGTTTATATTTCTGGCCATGGAAACAAAAAGTATTGCTAAGTTATCTCTGATGATTCCTAATGAAAATTTATCATTTTTAACAACAATTCCTCTAGAAAGTTTTGCCTTTTTGCGAGATTTGTGTTTTTTAAAGTTCATTAAAAAAATCTTCCTAGGCAAAAAAAATGGTGTGTCCCATGAACATTTTGTGAGATTATTTTTCTTCGTTTTCAACATGGATTATTAAGATAAGTGTGCATTGATGAACTTAATTCGTTATGATGTGATGTAACACCATCCTTTAGAAACATAAAAAGCTTGAATAACCAATTAAATCTTGGTCCACGTTTGCTTCAGGACAAACTTAATGAAGATCGTAGGAAACGGGTAGTTGTGCCAGAAAATAACGATATTGCAAGTGAAATGATAAAAATATGATCTTCACGTGAGTGTGACATACCGTGAGAATTAGGCATCTTTGGGTGTTAGTATGACAAGGTTCAATAAGACATTACAAAAACATTTGGCTTGAAAAAAAAAAGGTGCTCGAATTGAATCCCACAGAATATGGATAAAGTTTAAAAGAAGACTCATGTCAACAACTAGGGCAAGGAAATGAGAAAAAAAATATGTTCCAAGTGCATCAAAGTAATGTGTAACATCTATACGGTTGATGAAACCTGGATATATACAGATTAATAAAAAAAGAAAACAAGAATCTACTATATTTTGTCTTCCGAGATAAATAAATCCAGCAAAAATTATGCGCAAAAGAAGCACACCGAAGCAAATGGCTGCCTGTTTCTTCCAATTACAGGCAATGTCGGGACAGTGGCAATACAGGAATACATGACTGCCCATTCTGAATGGTACTTCAGACCACTTGTTTACTGGAAGACATCCCAGAAGTTGAGAAAAAGCAGACGATGAGGCAAATCTTTTGGTCAAGCCTTGTACCACATGGGCTTGTCATGAAAATACTTTTAAAATTTTACGAATATTTAATAAAAATAACATGATCAACTGTTTTCGACACTAGAATACGCAGTTAATAATTTTAAAATGTATGTTTTTGAGTATTTGAAGCTGAGTGGGGGAAAAAATGCCGCAAAAATTGGTCAGCACTTGTGTAAAAGTGTATCGGTCTTCCAGCAAAATAGTTTTAAAAACGATAAAACCAATTTAGGTCATATTTATTTTTCCATTTCGCAACATCGAAATTCTTCAGCATTTCTGTGCTGTTTTCTTTGTCCACTGCTAGTTAGAAAACAGAGACTTTATTACAGTAAAAGTTAACACATTATTTCTAAGAAGGAAAAATAATATAGATTGCATATGTTTTTCAATGTTCAGCCCTTTTTAAGTTTTGTAAAAAAATAAAACAAGTAAACTAGATTTAAATCATAAAATATGTTTCCATTTATTTTAATTTTTAAAGATAAAAAATGGAAAAAACTCTTCTATTGGCTTCAAAATGTTTGGAAATTTTACATCTCTGGCACTAATTCGTCGATATTTTTTATTTCTGAATTATAAAAAAGTGTTTAAATAGTTAAAGAAAACTGAGCAAAGCAGCTAACGCTGAATTGGTTAAACATCAATAAATATTCAAAGTAAAATATTAATCTTAAAACACATGTAAATATTACATGTTTCATTAATCAATAAATCATACTAATATAACACATGGTTTTAAATAACTTTTTCATGTTTCAATTTTACATATTTTAAAACTATATTGTATATCTATGATACTGTTATATTTTTCAGTGATTTTTAAAACAGAGCATATGAATGCAATAGTCAACATCCAATAGCCAAAATATTAAAACAAGCAGTTACATTTCATTTGGTTTTAATACACCCAATTATCACATTTCCAACGATTGTAAATATCACTTATAAAAATTTCATTTTAAATACTTAAATATTTACATGAAATATATATTTAAATACATAAAGAAAATAAAATCTTTTGCGGATACATTCCCTACTTAAAGACTTTAGATTGTACCGATTGAAAATATTGGATATATCAACGTATCCCAACAGGCCCGTAACCAGACCTTAGGTTCGGGGCAGTGGCGGGTCCAGAGAGGGGGCCATGGGGGCCATGGCCCCCTCCGAGAGCCGAGAGAAATTTTAGAAAATGAAAACTAGGTCTTGCATATTTAAAATTCTTTTAACTATACCACTATTATTTACATAGAAGCAAATATAATTTTTTTTATATTCAGCCTTTTCTACCAATTTTTCAGACAGTAATATCCTTTTATTTAATTTTACTTTCAAAACTAAACTTTTGTTAGAAAAAGCACTGGAATATAAATACAGCTGTACGGTGTGGCTGTTAGCAAAGTGCTACCTGAATTACTTTTTTCCAGTTCCGTAAGCAAATTCTGTAAAATTTCAACATTTAATTTTCTATGTTTTAAAACACTCTGCGGTATTATTTTATTCGTGACAAATATGATTTTCTAGAGTTTGATTTTCTAGAGCGCTTTTAGAGCTTTAATTTCGAAGATCTTTAGGTAGAAATGGGAGAATACTGAACCCTATCCCTTCTCCCGATGTCATTAAATGTGGCCCACACAGGCCCGTCATTTATCACCCCCCCCCCCTCCGCTAGAAAAACTTGAAATGACGTCCCTGGGCCTACAGTTGCGATTCTATGATTTAAACTTCAAAAAATTTCCGGGGTAGGACCCCCGTACGCCCCATACATTAATCTCAAATTGCGTTTGTGTTTGTCAATGTCTGAATAGGAGTTTTACTTTCGATGAACCAAAGTTTATATAACCTTCAAGAAACACCAAAATCTCTGCACAACATATATTCAGATTTCCTTTTTGAGCATCTCAAGCTTTGTGAAGAATATAAAATTTAGCTAGTTCCCCCCTTAAAACTGTGCTCATGTTTTGATCAGAGTTTTAATCTCGATTTTCAAACTCTTAATTAAACACAAATTTTATTTTATTTTATTTATTTATTTATTTTTTTTTTTTTTTGTTAAAATACGAGGGTTGTTTTTTTTTTTTTTCAACCTCCGATAGGCTATTAAAAATAAACAGATTCAAATTAAAAAAAATATTTTGAAGTACGGAAAGGCATCGTGCTTCCAAAGTGGCGTGGAAAACAAAGACACCGTCACAACTCACTTCCAATCATTGGCGGCAACATTTTACGAGGAGGCTATTATAAAGCTTGTTCACAGGTATAACAAATGCTTCAATCGTCAAGGTGATTATGTAGAGAATTCTAGAGCATTGTACCTTACTTTTGATAATTAAATATGTTTTGTATTTAAATCCGTTAATTTTTTATAGCCTATCGGAGGTTGAAAAAAAAAAAAAAAAAAACCCTCGTATTTACCATAACTTTTTTGGTATTTTTTCAACCATCTGATACTTTTAAACAATGCTCTCTAAATTTTAGGCATGGATTAATGTTGGCTAATATTTACTGCGATTGTCTTATAGTTTTATTTTGCTAAAATTTCTGCGACAATGCTTCAAAATTGCAAATGAAAGTAAATTTACGTATTATTTGTATGTTAGGAAATCGAGATTTCAACGTATTCTTTTGTTTATAACTAATGAATAATTTCACAGTTAACTATTGAAGGAATCTTTGCCAAAGCACTTTTTTTTATAAATCAATCCCTCCCCCCTCCTTCCCCCTTTCTACATATACAGAGGATGGCCCCCTCCGAGAACTTGTTCTGGACCCGCCCCTGGTTCGGGGAGGGTTTTACCAGACCTATTTCCAGTGAAATCTATAAAGTCAAAAAATATATGATTTCACGTTCTATATTCAGTTGATTTTTGTTACAATATGTTAAAATACTATTTCCATGAAAAATGTAAAAAAAAAAGGCTCATCACTATTATATTTCTTTGAATTGTGGAATGTTATTAAAATTTTTACTTCATGGAATGGAAATATGGTTTTCAAAAGTTAATACGAATGCAAATATGCAGTTTATGTGATTTGTTGTAATTTGCTTAAAAGCTAGTCCTATTTTAAGTTTTGCTCACTATTTTTTGCTGCTTTCTCTTTCTACTGTCTAAATTGTTGGTCTCCCCCCCCCCCCCAAGTGCTTCTCATATTCTAGCTTTAATTGTTAGAGTTCCTGAAAATACTTGTTTTACTGTATACAGTCTGGTTCACAATTTGGCAAGGCTTTCTAATAGTGGGTTTCCCCATTTTGCAGTTTGGTGCTCTGACTTCTCTAGAACCTAGACAGGGTAAAAAGTTGAGAGAACCAAACACTAATTTAATTCACGGGAAATGCTTTTTAGTTTGTTTATTTCAATGAAGAAAAAAAAATCTGGACAGATGAGTTTGTTCATATACACGCATTCAAACGAATACTTTTGAAATTCCTATCTTACGACGCTTTTTAAATGTGTTAAATATACAGAGTTTGGTTATAGTGCCCGCCGCTTATTAAAATCACATTTGGGTCATTCCATGTCAAATCATCACACTGTTTAGTACGGCCCATCACAGATTTGTATGAAACTTGGTACATGAAGAGATTTAACCTAGTTATGAACAAAAACCATAGAAAAAAATTTTTCTTTCACTTCATTCGAAAGTTATTAATTACTAGCTGCCAGGGCAGCTAGATTAGCTTCCTGCGGCATGTTGATGCATAACGTCCCCATTCTCTAACTTTTAACTCATTCAGAAGTTATATTATTTGATAGAATTTAATGTTCATTCGATTTCAAGACATACCATGCACGTGGCCCGGCGTTGCACGGGCACTTCATGCCTTTAAAGTAGTGAGGAAATTTTCAAGAAACTACTCCCGCCAAGGCGGCTCGTTAACAGGCGCTTCACGCCTTTACTTTTTTCCTATATAAAAAATCATTCGAATTATTGAGATGCTACGCGCCTTCAAGATGGTGAGTAGAGTTTCAGTAAGTTCAGCTCGCTCAAAGAAAAAAAGCAGACATAGACACTCAGTTTTTAATATAAGTAGATGGCTTTTCAACAAATGAATGTTTCAAAATATTACAAGTAGCTAGCGATAAAAATTCTACGTAAGTGGCCCGCTTATGAGTTTCGTGTTTGATTTAGTTAAGCCTTCATTCAAAATTCTCATTATCATTGTTATTACTGTTTCATAGCAAGGACGGTTTGCAAGAATGGATTTTATATTTAATCATTTATTACGCTTAATCGCTTTAAACTTGACTACTTATTAATTGATATCTTCGCTAATTAAAATCGTATAATTATATCAATTGAAACTAATGAAGCCTGAAAAATTACCTATCTATCGGTACTTGGTTTGACTTTCAGGTCATTGGCGTTCAGGAGTAAGAAGCATGACATAGAAAAAAAGATAGTTAGAAAGATAGAAAGAAAGATAGTTAGAAAGATACTCAGCTTTTAATATAAGTAGATGATTAATTATTCAAATTTTCATTAAAAAATGCCACACTTTGATCCGGTTAATGATCATTTTCTCAGAAACCATAAAAGATTCAAGCTTGAATTTGGTCTTGTTTTAAAGCTCTTTAAATGTGCTTTAATTTGATGTGCAACTTGATGATGTTAGAAAATATTAAATTTAAAATTTAATTAAATTTAATTTTAAAATTTAAATTTCTCAAACGGACAATTTTAAAATTCTGAAAAAATTCCAAAAATTACTTTGTATTATCCTTTCACATCTCACCAAGTTTCAGAATGGGATCTTGATGGGATCAGATGATATAGGGAGGATAAGTTTCACATACCTGAGAAAAATTGGAGTACTATTGTGCTGAATAATTAATTTTTTTATCTATTAAAAAAGATGAAATATTTCCATAAGGGGTAAAATATTATAATTAAATACTTTTTATAATCGAAACTAGAGAATGGGTTGAACAAAGTTTTGTATATCTCAGATGGGGAAGCCGTACAGTATAAAAATAAAAAGAATTTTTGAAATCTATGCTAATATGAAAGAGAATTGTGGCATTTTTCAGCCACTGCTCATGGTAAAGGCCCATGTGATGGCATAGCTGGTACGCTCAAAAGACAGCTAAGGCAAGTCCTCAAAGGCCATTCGAAAATCAAATTACGACGCCTATGCAACTGTACCAATATCAGTGGGCCAGTGTTAGAAATAAGAATTTAAATTTAGGCGTCAAAATAAACAACCTAAGTATCAGTCTTA
>JAXGGA010007461.1:0-62570 GCA_038373865.1 Uloborus plumipes
GTTTTGATGAGAACTATCCGCCGATTTTGTAAAACTTGTACTAATTTAAGTCGTAGCTAGCTCTTGTACATGGTGCAAAGAACATGTAACCTGTTCACTTTGAGTAGTTTTATCTGGACTACTTGCCTCTAATTCTGCTGCAGCCAAGTCAATGTCATTAAACACATGTCAATTAACAGGCTAAACTCCTGTTCTTTGGAATCAACTGAGAGCATTTACCATAGCCTTAACTGCGGTTTGCACATAAGAGTTACTAAACAGTTCTCTTATGCGATATTATATAATGGATCTCATTAGATGTTCTCACATCCATGTATCAGATGCTCGATTAAAATATGTAGACAGACTGAATAAATACCACAAGTACGTGCATGATGTGCTTAAAGAGAAAGAATTATTATATCGTTCTCGTTAGCCAAGTTTATTGCATCAATGTTCCTTATGTAAGTGCTGTGCCTATATCCATAAATAGAAGGACATTCTTTTTACATTGCTTGGCTGACCAGTTTTGATGAAAGGTTGTATCAATTGTGTAAATTTTCGCTGTGATCCAACTTTTTTTTTTTTTGAACAAGCATATTGATCATCAGGGAAGCTTTTACGATAAGTTCATACATGGAACGTAATCTTTTGAAAATAAGCATGGGGAGTTTGCAATTCTGTTACACTCATGCAGCAAATAACCAGTGTGTTTTTACCACGTTCACCACTCATTACTGATGCAACCTGATGTCAACCTCTATACGTCAATATATTTTGGGACTTTTGAACAGTGAAAAGACCGGCTTCATCTACATTGAACATTTTAGTAGCATATAAATTGTTTCTAAAATATCAAGAATTTCATATTTTTCTCTCGGTAAACCAGCGTAAATGTTATTTAAGTTAATTACTATGTTTAACAACCTGAAACTGCAGCTTAATTGATGAAGAGAAAAAAACACACACATTTTAAGAACTTACAGCTTCTGCTTGATAAAAATGTGCTTGATAAAAAAGTTTAGCTGTATATCGTGAATAGGTGTTAAAGTATGCTTAAAATAATTTTAACAACGCTATTAAATAAAACGAGTCACTTATTTTATGTTACGATTAATAAAATGTCTTGTTTAAAATCATATTCTTAAATTGGACCATCGGTCCAATATAGGAAATTTTTTTCGGTCCAATAAAGGAAAACACGCCATTTTTTGTTCTTCAGCTCATTGCTCTGTCAAAAACTATCACAATCGCGCATGTAAATACATTGATGTAATCCTTATTAAACACAGATTATAATAATGTAACAGCATTTTACCGCAATTCACAAGTTTTTGAGTTATCTTTCTAGAAACAAGTCCGCAAAATAAGATTTCGCACGTTTTCAACACAAATCAAGCCGTAACTCACGCTAAACAGTTCGAAGACTGGTGAAACCTCATTTTCATTGATTTTATTCCTAAAACTTTATGTTTCTACTGTTAAAGTGTAGCACAGATCTCTGTACTAGATTTTAAGCCCAAGGTCCAATTTAAGCAGTGGTCCAATATAGGCGGTCTTCCCCTACTTCTCTATCGACACCCAAGAAACAATATTATTCTGCTTTCCCCCTTTTTTCGGAAATTAAAAACTCACTAGCGTCCTCTTTGGCTATGGTATTGATATTTTATAAGTGTCTCAAAAACTAAACTGAGCCATAGTCATTTTTTGGAAATCAAATTTTGACAAAGTACTTTTGAAAGAAAAAACTTCTACATTGATTCCATTAATTCGCTATTATTGTCTTCATTTCATTTAAATAAATGATTTTTTTCCCCGCAGCATATTGAAAGTCAGTTTCTAAAAACACTTTGATCTGGACTAGATTCTATCTTCACTCCTTGTTGCGACCTATAATCACCATACCTCCCTCTGAAAAAATAACCCCTCCAGGCTCATTTTATTTCGGGATTACGGATCAAAAAATGTCAATTTTTTTTTATGCTTATTTTCATACATACATATTTTTTTAAACATAAGCATCATTCGCATGCAACATTTTCTAAAAATAAATGTAAAAATATCTATTTAAATAAATGAGTAATAAATGAGTATTTACTTGTAAAGTTGGCTTTCTGTATGGCAGAAATCATTATACTTTGGAGTTGGCCTACTCTTATCTTAAATCTACAGCTCAAAACACTGCATAGTTATGTTATCTAGCAGCAACAATAGTAAATAAAAGCATCCGAAACCATAAAAGAGACATGCGAAATAATTCGGGAAAGACTGGTTGTGCAGTGTTAATTTTCACCGTGCCCGAGCTACACTCGGGATGAGCCAGAATGGAACAGTTCGCTTGCCCGAGTCCAGCTCGGGAAAAGCCGGGAAGAGGTTAATTTTCGTAACTGCCTCATGATTCATCACCGACCCGCCCCTTTAAAGAGCCTAAAATTTTACACATAGCAAGATTTTACACATAGCAATTTCAATTCTTCACTGATACGTTTCAGTGGCTATGATTATCATCACCCTAAGGCCCGGTCAAAAAAATGTTGTGCACAGGTTCTAGTAAAATTTAGTGCTCCTATTAAAAACAAATCCACCTATTTTCAAAGTAGTTGTCCCCCCCCCCCAAAAAAAAAGGGGAAAATAAAGAAATTTACCCCTCATTGGTGCCCTAAAATGTGGTATCCAGGTCCACGGACCAGCAGGACCGTGCGTTAATCAGACCCTGCATCACCAGGGGCGTAGGAACCGGGGGAGCTGGGGGAGCTCCGGCTCCCCCTGGAATATTTCAGACCGGCTCAGCTCCATCGGAAAAAAAATTCTTTACTACAACATTCTGTAGCACATTATTTTTCCTCAAACCTGTTTTCAAATGTGTGATCTACTTTTCCTGGGAAATTCCCGCAATGTCACCAAAAATTGTCAAAAGTCATTTTTTTTAAATGTAAACATCTGGATTTTTTCCGTTAGAAAAGTTTGAGATTTCCTATTTCTGAGCAAATATTTTATCTAAAACTAAGTTCATATTGAAAATGCAAATGTGTAGTTAAACTGAAGTGTAGTCTGAGGAAAGAGATATTAGCAATGTTTTTAAATTATTTCCATTCATAAAAAGTGTTTATTTGAACATTTATGACTTTATAATTGATCTTGTGTTTAAAGGGGCAAAAAGTGTGTCTTGCCCCCTCCCCCCGGAAAGCGTAAAAATCCGGCTTTGTGCCGGGCTCCCCCTGTTTATTCAAAGTTCCTACGCCCCTGTGCATCACCCTCTTAGAAACTAAATTTTGTAAGCATCCCCTGGCAAACTAAAGACCTGCTTTTTAGAAGCCCATTGTCATCAGCATCAGCCTCTCTTTGAAGAAATAAATTTTTCTTAGCATCGATTGATTCATTTAATTTTTGCTCTGCCCCTCCTTTTAGTGATCACCGTCATAATTCTCCCCCCGTTTGAAAACACTTAACTTAGTAGTCACCAATATGTATACTTAGCTTCTACTTGGCTCTCTATTTTCAAACATCATCATCAACAGCAACCACTACACTGCAAAAAAGGAACTGGGTAAATTCCTACTTTAGAGTCCGGGTTTGGCGATTTTTTTCAGACTGTGGGCAGAATTAATAAATGGTTGCCAGAAAACCGTAAATCTAAATTAGAAACCATAAATCTAATGGTGGCCAGATTTAATAACTTATCGCCGGACCTTAAACTAGGATTCATCCAAGGAACTGTTGTTTTTACAGTATGATACTGGAAGCCGAGGTTCCAATTTAAAACTGTAAAATGCACAATAATAAACTGTAAAGCTAGTAATTTTACAGTTTCTTACAGTAAAATAAGCAATTTTACAGTTTATTGCAGTAAAATTTAGCTGTATTATACTATAAAAACAACAGTATAATACTGGCAGCGTGGCTTTTTTCTTTTTTTTGAGGGGGGGATCAGTTTTAAGTGTTTGTTATATTTTGCAACCTCAGCTAATTGGGAAAATATTAATTTGATGCAAGATATTCGATGTTTGTGAATTGGAAAGTACGCTTGTTTAAAAACTTCTTGTCGAAATAACGTCTTACCTTCTGCATAAATGTTTCAAGTCTGATTCACCTCTACCTCAAATATATTTTTTATTACCTTCAAGCTCACTTGTTATTCCTTCAATTGCAGTTTACTGATATTTTTAGCCAAATTCATAATTAGTTCTTACCCACCTTATGGCTACTGTTAACTAAAATCACTTTTTTTTCACATCTAAAACTTTAACTTCTAAGCATTAATCGTTAATATTTCTAGCCTAATTTACAATTTTTACAGATTCACTAATTATTTCCAGTCTAGCCAGTAATAATTTGTTACACTTTTATTGTCTGTCTTAGGGCCCTGCTCCACATCGAAGTAAAGCAGAAAAATTGGGCAGAAGCGTAAAATGGCTCATTTCAATTTTCGGTTGCGTTTCGGTCGGACTCGTGCTCCACTTGAGCAGAATATGTTGGACCGAAAAGAGCGCCATCTGGGCAGAATAATCTGTACATTCTCATTGGACTTGATATTCAGATAACAAATGGGATAAATACCTCATTATGAAGCATTATTCGAAATAATATGATTGGGTGAAAGATTGGCAACAAATAACGAAGCTTTAATAGTTATTTAATTTAGTTGGCATGGAATCACCCATCATGACAAAGCTTTTTATGAGCCAAGTCCTGTTTTATTTACTTAGCGATTTTTTATTTTCACTTTAAACGGATATATTTAGCGGAAACAAACCAAACTGGCAATAAAATTCCCGTTCAGTATTTTGTGTGAATTTCGCTAAGCATTATATTTATTTTCTATTGTTTAAATCTTAAAAGTTTTTTTTTTTTATTTCAAGAAAAAAATAGCTTTTTTTTTTTTTTTTGCTGTTGAAGAAGACATAATAAGCATTAAAGGTGACAGAAAAAAAAAAGCTTCAGCGTTGAGTAGATGTTTTGGCGAAAAATACAGCAAATGCAGCATGATGCCATGAAATTTGATTTGATGGTTGAATATATTATTTGTTGTTTTGAGTTTTTTACATTTTAATTGACATTTTACAATGTCTTTGGTGCTAATCTTTTTGAATAAACGCGTGGACAATGTTTCCGTACCGTTCGCATTTGAATCGTTTATTTCGAAAAGGTAACATCTCTATTTTGATCTCCTCTGTCTCTTTAGAAAATTAAACAGCGCACGGTTATATTTTTGAATGTCATAATCAATGGTTATTTGGTAAATTATTGTAGTAATTGTGTATTTAACTAAAGGCATTTTTTCATTGATTATGACATTCAAAAATATAACCGTATGCTGTTTAATTTTCTAAAGAAACAGAGGAGATCAAAATAGAGATGTTACCTTTTCGAAATAAACGATTCAATTATACTATATATTTTGCGAAATGAATGTATAGCAACGCTATGTTTTCGTGGTCGTATAGAGTTTTCAAAACTGTGGCTGTTATTGTATTTAAAAAAAAAATCAGTGCCTACTTACTTTGCCAAAAAACCTAGACCTACAGAGCCACAAAATATTCAAATATTTTTTTAATACGCGGTCCAAAATAAACACACGCAAGCCATACCTTAAATTAATTTAAAAAATCATCAATATGTAAAATAACCTGCACAATCTACTAATTATTGCGAATCTTGAAAAAATTGCGATATTAAAAAATGAAACTATTTATCAAAACACAAAACATTTCACTAAAACTTTATTACACAACATTAACTAGTTTTATTCTCGCCAAGCGATCCATAAGTCAGCTAAAGATCAAATATTGTTTTTTAAAGCTCAATTAAAATAAGTAAATACACGAGCGGAATTAAACATATATTTCCAATCTCGCCAAGCAATCAAAAACTCAGGAAAGTATGCCATAAATTGTAAGTTCCATTACAATGTAAATCATCCGAAGCACCATTATTTATTTCGGATCTCGCCAAGAAACTATATATTCCCGTAATTCCGCCTAGTTTTGAATGAAATAATAAAAATCTCGCAAAGGACAGGAATTGTTGACATGATTACATATTACGAGATAGTGAACTATTTAAAAGTCTCAACTGAAAGCTTATTTTGAGCATTTCGCTAGTTCCCCCCCATTTTGCTTTTTTACTTTATTTTTTGTTATTAAATAATGGGTATTTTCTCACTTCTCTTTTGAATATAAACAAAATACACTTTCGTTCATGTAGTATAGCAATGGCGGCCGCCAAGGCTAGAAATGTTTACATCTCATGATCAATTTCTATTGGCTGTTGGATAAATTAAAAATTCAAAAAATTTTCGGTCCTCTATTACGCCGTGATTACGCCGCGTAAAAAGGAAAGTACCCGGATTTTCAGTTTCTGCCTTCAGTTTCGGTCGCGTTTTACGCTGATGTGGAACAGGGCCCTTATAGATGAAACTAGTTTATTATTCGGCGTTGCCCGGTATTGCATTATGTTTAACTTATGTTATGCTAGAATGAAATAGGTGAGCCTTAAATTGATAATTCATTGTTGATCGTAATCTTTGTTGGAAAATACTCCTATTTAAATGTGTTAAATTTCATCAATTTGTATGCTTAAAGGCTTATCTCTATTACTATATATATTCCAAATTGAAAGAAAATGGCCGTTTTAAGACAAAAAAAATTGAATGTTGAGCTTTTTGGATTTTTTTTTTAATTTTAAAACCCCGCCTATGTGAATTCTAGTGCATCAAGAAACCTCTGTGCCAAGTATGATGCAAATCCGACGCAAACTGTGAATTTGTATGAGGAACAAACGTACAAATATACATACATACATCTATTTATATATATATATAGATTTTACAGAAGAAATTTTAACATTGTCACCCAACGGAAGGAAAATCAATCAATTTGATGATTGTAAAATTTTGTTTAAAGTTTTGCGTCTTGAAATCTTTGAAATAAAAAAAAAGCAACGTTTGACGTTATGGGAAAAATTTCCTTTGCTTAAAAAATTAACCAACTGTACCGCCCTGCGAGCTTTAAACCAGGAGCGAAACTCCTCGTGTTTACCTTAATTAAATACTTTCTCGTACCCTAGAGAGCAGTGAGTGAAAAGGGGACGTCAAGCAACCCGCCATCTGAGCCTCGCGAGCAATACCGAGCATATTTTCAAGAACTGCAAATTGGGGGGGATTTTTTTTTTTCATTTTGTTTTAATTCTTTCCGCAGAGAACGCGATCCTAATGAGCGCAGAGACGAAAAGAGAGCAGGTGCGGCCGAATTTATATTCCCCCGAGCTTCTGCTAACGTCAGCTTTTGCGAAAATCCTGTTAGGATATTGGTCTTTTCTGCGGAACATCGCTTAATGAAAGGGAAGTACATGTACGGGCGCATGTTAGCCAGTAATGGCGCGTTTCGCGGCCAGTTGTTGCCATTCAACATGTAAAATTAATAACTTTTTCTCTTCGGCTGAGAATTATTTTTCAATTTATTTTGCTTGGCTGCTGTAAGAAGCAGCCGAGCAAAATGATTTTTTAATCTGTTTAATTTTGGAACTCTTAACGAATGTGGAAGTAATGTCTGGGTTTTATTTAAAACTGAGCTTTCACTGTAGCTGCGAGTTTTTGGTTGGTTTAGAGAAGGACCCAAGCATTGTAGACTTTAATAGTTACAAATAATTTTAAAATATAGTTTAAGAAACTAAAATATGCGCTTTTAGAGTTAAACAAAATATTTCATGATATTAGATTTTCCCTTGGTTTTCAAAACTATTGAATATCCGCAAAGTTTACATGCACTTATAATACATCTCACATGTAATGTAGTTTAGTCTTTAGTATTAATAATAATATTAAATATATTACTTTTATCTTTGCAAAGCACGTGAAATTTATCTTTTATTCAGTTATATACAAACAACTGAAACACTTATAATACATCAACATGTAATAATATAGTTAAGCCTTTAGTATTTATGGTAGTATTAAATATATTACTTTTATATTTGCAAAGAACGAGAATTTTACCTTTTATTCAGAGTTACATACATACAAACAAACAAACCCACACTAATAAAAGCGTATTAAAAGCAATGTGTTTCAATGCTAAATCAACAAGAGCTGCGCTGTTTCTCGTGATATTACTTTTGAAATTTCATTTATGTTTTGCAACTGCTGAGATAAAAAATATAGTATTTTAAGTGACAAAATATTTGAGGAATTCAATCATTTTCCTCAAACTCAAAGTGTGAAATGCTTAAACTCCGGGTTAAAATTATGTGCAAAATTTTTATTGAAGTTATAACACTGCAAAGTATATGTTTGCGCTTTGCGGCTTAATTAATCAGTAAAGTAATGCATTTTCTAAGAATGCAGAAATTATGTGATCGAAATTTTCTAGTTGGTACATTTATTTTCCCACATGAATCTTTGAAGTATTTTAAATTTTTTTCTGGTCCTAAAATTGATTCAAACAAAATTGCTTTATCAGTTAAACTTTTAATTGTTTGCTAAAAAGATCGCTAAAAAATTATAAACGTGTTAATGTGATTCTTAAGTGATTTTTAGGGAAAATTCGTATTTATGATCTGTAAAGGGTCTAGCGATTCACTCTCCTCTCCGTTTCTTTTGAAATCGAATCGAGAAGACTTTCCATAGCTTTTTTATTTTACCCCCCCCCCCCCCGTGAAGAATTAATGTTTGGCTGAAGTCTGATTGAAAATTCTTTCGTGAATTCCTTTACATTGTACAAAGACGTACAAAGGCATAGATGAAAAGTAAAAATTCAAAATTATTGAATCATAGTTGCTAACCTATTGCACTTGCTTTGGATAAAAAAAACAGCGTATTATCGACGTATCGGGTTTGTGAGCTTTTTTCAGAAAATAATCCGACCAAAGATTGCTTCGAAAACCTTGAATCAAACAAAGTAGACATTTTGAAGCTTGAACAAACTTTTTCAAAACTGGGCGGATTTACGAGAAAGAAGGGTTGGGGCGCGTTGTCCCCCAATCACCTAGGGACAGATTTAATTAATTAAAATTAATTAACAATGAAGAGTGGCTCTCCTCAATACTTTTTTTTTTTCAATTTTTTAATTTTTTGACATTGATCAATTATTTCTAAAAATGTTACTGTTATTATTTTAATCTTTGCACATATTATTAAATTGGCTTCAATAGTTAGTCCATTACAGAGAATTTAGGATAAAAAAAATAAAATGAAAAGATTTTAATGAATTTTTTTTAGGAGCAATGCGTACCATCTAGTAACCTAAAAATCCTTAGGACGATCAAAAACAGATGTGAAAAAACTCAGCTTATGAATTACAGCAAAAATAGGTTTTTTTTCCGGGAAAGGGTGAATGTTTTGGTATGCACCAGAAAGTGCTTCAGATAATATTCCTTAGTAGCAATGTTTTGCACGATAATAATAAAACACTTGGATTTAGACATGACACAAAAACTACTATCAACTATACACCTATTTTACAGAAAAAGCTTTAAATTTCAATTTGCTATACCCTTTGTTTTAAAATATTTTCATTAAATTTCCGCTATGCAACTTATGAAACGATTGCATTGGAAAGTTACTGGATATGTTTACAGCATAAAAATCTCAATAAATTTACATCTGCTCCATCAACGATAGCAAAATGTAGGGGTACCTGCAATGGAGAAGGAGATCACGGCTCGCAGTTGCTCGAAACGACAAAAAAGCGGCAAAAATTCTCTTGACCAGGAAAGCCCATCTCCTCCAAGCTCAATGGCGCAAATTCCCCCCCAAAAATTTTCACAACCCTATTGTGCTTTTTATTTTAATCCCTCTTTTTTGTTTTATTTATTTTTTTAAACATAATTTATTTATTTTTTAAATATTTATTAATTTTTTTAATTATTATTTTTTTTAATATTTTTATTTATTTTTTTAAATTATAATTGTTTTAATATATATATATATATATATATATATATATATATACATATATACAATATCATTTTTTTTTAAGTATTGAGTATGCGCAGAATAGAATCGCTTTTTTGCTCTTCTAGATATTCCAAGCACACACACACACACTAAATAAATAAACAAATAAATAAAAAAAAATAATAAAAAAATAATAATTGAAATTAAAAAAATAAATTAATGAAAAATTTTTAATTAAAAAAATCAGGGAATAATTTAAATTCAAAAAAAAAGAAATAAATAATTTAAATAAATAAATTAGTTTAAAAAAATCCCCCCCTAAAAATTTTGATGGCGCAAATTGCGCCATAATCCCCCCCCCCCTGTGGGCACCCCTGATGTACGCTACTGGTGCAGATATTTTATGGAAAGCGTCAAAGTCGATGGTCCGAATCTGATCCGGGTCCTTAGTTTCTGACCAGACAAACATGGCTCCTCGTCGCCCTGTAAGAAAAATAAACTTGTTTTTACAGTATAATACTGGCAACCGAGGTTCCCATTTAAAATCGTTAAATTTCACAGCAATAAACTGTAAAACTAGCAATTTTACAGTTTCGTACGGTAAAGTTGAAAATTTTACAGTTTATTGCCGTAAAATTAAAATTTAGTTGTGTTATTCTGTAAAAACAATAGTATAGTACTCTACTGCCTAGCAGAGGTTCCAGTTTAAAACTGTAAAATGCACGGTACTAAACTGTTAAGTTAGCAATTTTGCAGTTTATTACTGTAAAAGTAGAAATATTTCTGTTTATTACTGCAAAATTAGCTATTTTTACACTTTATTACCATAAAATTAGCTGTAATATACTGTAAAAACAACATTCATTTTTTACAGTGCACTCTCCCCAACTTCTTTAACCCAGTGGAATCTGATTTAAGTAGTAAATAGTTTATAGTTAAATGTCTGATGCCTACATTTTAGTGCCATACGGCCCATGTCACCCCCCCCCCCACCAACTTTACGCAGAAGCAATCCTACCTCAACTTTGAAAACGAAACGACATTGCCTTTTCTCACCCCTTTCACGTCGCTTCTTCAGCAACCAGCAACACCTCTTTAAATAATAAGATAAATGCTTGGAAAATATTTCCTTTTTAACAGAAATGAGACGGTTAAAAAAGAATACACCAAATATTGAAGGAAAGGTGTCGCGATAGAAAATAAAGACCACTCGTAGTTCTTTTTTCAAATGGGGTGGTTGGGGGGGGGGGGCATAAAAATAAAATTTGCCGCTCCTAAAAATGTGCCTCCATTGTGTAGGGAAGGGAACAGGAATTGGAGAAAAAAGTGACGTCAACATGGTAAAAATTGAATCCATGGTAAATTAAAATCCACTGCGTCATTTTCACTAATTATGAGATTTTTTTTTGTCAAAAAATTGTAATTTTAGTATTTAAAAAAAAAATTTATTGTTATACAATAAATTTAAATAGAAAGAAGAATAAATGACCAACTTTAGGCTAAATGCTTTTTAAAATAAAAATTATTTAGAATTTCACACTAAATTGCTTCAATTCTTCTTTCTCTTTTTCCCCCCTTTGAATAAAAAAAAAAAAAAATGTGGTTTAAATACCATAAAATATTTTAATATAACTATTTTAGTCGACAGTAGATGGCGCAGCAGTATCAAATTAGTCCCATGTTTTACGTTTTCGGATGTTCAGGAGCGAGCTCTATTCCTTATGTAAACAAACTGAAGTAAAGGGCGTCATAGACGGATCGTACAGGGGGGCAAGGAGGGCGGCTGCCCTCACTTTCAAAAGGAAAAGGGCCTTGCTCCTTCACTTTTTCAGCGTAAAAACTAATGATCGATTGAAATTCTTTTTTATTCAGTGGATTGATTTATTTCACGAAAGTAAAAACTGCAAATTCCAAAAAAGAACTTTTTTTTAAGCTATTTCACAAGGATAGAACTTGAAATCGGAAGGCAAATGTCTAAGGTGACAGTCCGTCTTAATTTCTAAGGCCACTTCGCATTTTTTTAATTGGTCATTTAATCATTAGTGTTAAAATCTATAATCTATCTAACAAAATTCTTTTTTTTAAAGGCTTCAGAGGAGTTGCCTCCTGCTCCCTCTCCCCCACGCATACGTCCCCCCTCCCCTTTTTTTGGTGCACCAGCCACCTATGAAGGGCGTAAAAGCGTTTAGGAAGCATCAACTTCGGTAGAAAAAATATTGATTATCCCCTATAATCTCTACACCCAGGGGTGCCCATCCCCCCCCCCACAAAAAAAATTTTTTTTTCACAACCCTCTTGTGCTTTTTATTTTTATTTTTACCTCTTTTTTTATTTAATTTATTTTTTTAATATTATTACTTTTAAAAATATTATTATTTTTTAATATTTATTCATTTATTTTAATATTATTTATTTGTTCTTCTAAATATTTATTTTTTTTATTTATTATTAATTTTCTAAAAGTACTAATTATGCATAGAACAGAATCACTTTTTTTCTCTTCCAGACATTCCAAGCCCACTCTCACACACAAAATAAATAAATAAATAATAATAATAAAGAAATAAAGGAACTAACTTAAATTAAAAATATTAATTAATGAATAATTTTTATTAAAAAAACAGTAAATATTTTAAATAAATAAGTAAATAAATAAATTAGTTTTAAAAAATCCCCCCCCAAAAATTTTGATGGCTCAACCTGCTCCATAATCCCCCCTCCCTGTGGGCACCCCTGATTTACACCCATGCAGAGTAGTAAATTATCAAGTATGAAAAAATACAAATATTAATAAAAAATAAAAACTTCGCCCACATCCCATATTGTCTTTTAACTTAAATTTCGGTTACACCAGAAAAATAAAAACAACTAGTTTCTGAAAATTGTCCACATTCATGCATAAATAAAACATTTTTTCTTCTTTTCTTTTCTTTCTTTCTTTTTTTTTCTTTTTTGAAGAGTGGGATGACACAACAAAAAACCTCCAAGTTACACTCGTGCTGAGAACCATGGACGCTCATAATCGGAGCAAGTGGGGACTCAAGACCTCCCCCCCCCTCCCCCTTCCAAGGATTAGTACTTTCTTGTTTTCAGTTCTATTTTTTTGACCAAAGAAAAAAAATCTTCTTCAGCCATTTTTGAGCAAGTTATTAGAAATGTCAAATTTAAACACTTCTGAGTCGCACTGAAATTGGTTTCTACGAGAAGAATATCCTGCTAAACCAGGGGAAAATATCTGAGCCACTCCCCTTAAATTTTCGCACATTCGCGTCGTCAATGCTAGGAACGCCACTGCCTTATAGTTAATCACACGAAAAAATGAATGTTGTTTTTACAGTATAATACAGTTAATTTTATAGTAATAAACTGTAAAAAATTCTAAATTTACAGTGATAAAATTGCTAATTTCACAGCAATAAACTGTAAAATTACTCATTTTACAGTTTATTACCGTGCAATTTACAGTTTTAAACTGGAATCTCTGCTGCCAGTATTATAATGAAAAAGCAACAGCTCCTTTTTGCAGTGTATCTTTACCATGAATTATTGCAACCTTCAGAAAAAAAATCTACTTCTAAAAACATACGTGATTTCTCAAGTTTCCTGTGAATAAATGCCGGGAGGGGGGGTGCGTATTCTTGGAAACCATATCTGCTTCCAGGAGCATATGATACGACTCTCAGACAAGTGACGAGTGGCATAGAACAGGCAACACACCAGTTTTATGTCGCACCCCCATCTGGCCTCATCTCTCCCTCCTGATAAACGGCCCCGAATTTCCCAGACCGATATCACCCTTCATGGGAGAAGAACACTTGCCAGTTCCAGCAACAACCGAGATCGTCGTAAAAATGGCCAAATGTCGTGCTAATTGCGCTAGCATGTGTGCTGAAAAGAGCCCCGTCGAAGGATTTATGCAGCAGTGGGAAGACATTCCGAGCAGGAGTGGTTGAACAGAATTTTGGAATCCATGGGAATGTTTATGCGTGGTGTAAATAGAGATAAAGCAGTTTGCAAAAGAGAACGCCAGTGGTTTGCGAAAAAAAAAAAAGCGGCTTAAGGGACCTGATTACCATCAATCAGAAACTTTAACTGGAAATTTCTTAGCGGCTATTCACTTATATGTATTAGAACGGTATCACAAAAAACTGCACATGACACGGATTCCAACTATCACACCGCCTTCATCATTTGTCACTAAATCTATAACCCTGTGAAACGAGAGGAGGCGGCTCAAAGTAAAATTAATTTCCCTCTCCGCACTTTTCCCCTGATGGTTGTCACAGTTACGGCGCTATGGACTTTTTCCCCACTTAGCTTTTGCAACAATCGGTAAATGAAAACGGTTCAAATTGCTTTGTGCGTAAACTATTATTCTATTGAAAAAAATCAACGTTAATAAAGCGCAACTTTTCCTTATAAATTTTTGCTGTGTCAATGTATGACTAGATTTGTTAGAAAACGTTGAGAAATAGCCGAGACATGAGGATGTAAATAAAAGCGTAAGCCTCATTCGATAAACATAAAATAAAGGAAATGCCTCATCAGCGGAGCATTAAAAAAGAGTGGAGCTGTTTTCTTTCGTACGGTTTCCATGGATGACCGCGCAAAATTTCTTTACTTGATACGCCTGTTTTAAAGTAACCGAGTAATAAAAGGATCCCAAAAAACGCTACATTCCTCCTCCCCTCTTACTTACCAAAATCTCAAAAGCATTGTTATATGAAAATCTAAATATTTACTTTCCAGTTTAAATGAATACCTGTCAAAATTAAGTAAACAATTTAATAATCCATTTAACCAATCGCAGGGATAAAGTTGCGTGGAAGCTCGCGAGAGCTCAGCTACTGAGCTGCTTTTAATGATTTTTTGCAAATTTAGTTTTAAGCAGCAGAGCTCATCAATATTGCGCTCTGGGGTTCACAAGTGCATACATTCTAAAACTGAAGATCAGTCATATTCCAGTTGCAAAATCATACCCGTTCTTTCTGTACAGAAATGTTTACACGTGTGACACAAATTGACGCTTAACTTTCAACTTTCATCTATCAACAGCAGTTGTTGTACACTCAATAGTTTTCTCTCTTACCCGTGTAACATCTCAATAATTCGAATGATTTTTTGATGCAGGAAAAAAGAAAAGGCGCGAAGGCGCCCTTTAGCGAGCCGCCTTGGCGGGGAGTAGTTTATTGAAATTTTCCTCACTACTTTCAAGGCACGAAGTGCCAGTGCAACGCCGGGCACCGTGCGTGGTATGTCTTGAAATCTTATGAACATTAAATTATATCAAATAATATAACATCAGAATGAGGTAAACGTTAGGGAGGCGGGGACGTTATTTACCAACATGCCGCAGGAAGCTAATCTAGCTGCCCTGGCAGCTAGTCTTTTTATAAAACGTGGGGTGGATATTTTAAGCAGAAGTCTTTTCTACAATACTATATAACAATCTCTTTTAATAATCGTCATCGAGGTATCCTAATAGAAAGGCATTTTGCTTCTCGCTTTGAACGTGACGGACGCTCAAAAAATAAGTTTTACTTAAATGCATCTTGAACTTTTCAGTTCAATCATATCATTATGTTAAGCACACAAAGATAAAGAAAGTGCCTTAAGAGCAGATGGAAACAAATATGGCACGCTAAATATAGACTCGAGTAGAAAGCTTTTCTGTAGGATTTGGTCCATATCCGGGAAGCAGACATCAGCTTGTTGCCGAAATTGTAGGGCTTTTCCACACTAAAAAATGAATGTTGTTTCTACAGTATAATAAAGCTAATTTTATAGTAATAAATTGTAAAAACTGCTAATTTTACAGTAATAAGCTGTAAAATTGCTAACTTTATAGCTTTAAACTGTAAAATTGCTGATTTTACAGTAATAAACTGCGAAATTGCCAATTTTATAGTTTATTACCGTACATTTTACAGTTTTAAACTGGAACCTCTGCTGCCAGTAGCATACTCTGTTGTTTTTACAGTATAATACAGCTAAATTTTACAGCAATAAACTGTAAAATTTCTAACTTTACAGTAAGAAACTGTATAGTTGCTAGTTTTACGGTTTATTACTGTGCATTTTACAGTTTTAAATTAGAACCTCGGCTGCCAGCATTATACCGTAAAAACAACAGTTCATTTTTTTGCAGTGCAATGGCATGTGGCTATTTTGGGAAATTTACAAAAATTACACGATTCTCAGTAATTCCAAACTAATTTTTCCACCTAAAACAAAGTCGTTTTAAAAATTCATTCTTGACATAGAGGTATGCTCCAGACAAGAAGAGATTTTTTATGCAATTGTATTTTTGAATATAAGGGATAAAAGTTTTCAAAAATCAAAGAAAGGAGAGGGAGCTCGAAGAGATAGCTCAAGCTACAAGTTTAGTAAAGTCTCTGTAAATATTCTTAAGTGCACACTGGCGCAATTAAAAATGTTTATTGCGTTTTCCTCTT
The DNA here is from genome assembly GCA_038373865.1 of Uloborus plumipes. Lineage (NCBI taxonomy): Eukaryota > Metazoa > Arthropoda > Arachnida > Araneae > Uloboridae > Uloborus > Uloborus plumipes. The sequence continues at coordinate 16,327 of JAXGGA010007461.1, forward strand.
TCAAAAAAAAAAAAAAAACTGCCACTGAAAATTAAAATAATTCTTATTACTAGCACAGTCAGAATTTTCTCTTGTGGAGAAATTAAAACTAGCCAGCATTTCTTGTTGGAGGTGGTGAGATGGTCCTGCACAGTGGCGTAGCTACAGCTTCTGCCGCCCGGGGCGGATCTTCAATTTGCCGCCCCTTTATTTAAACGTATATAGACTGTTTATTATTTAGTCTGAGCAACGAAGAGTGCTGAAAAATCGTACTCCTGAGTCAACATTTTAATCTAGTAACAGGATCATTGCTCACCTACGATTTTCATCTCGAAAGATAATCATACACAAAAAAGCAACTAGATTTTGAAAAAAATTCTAGAAATAAAACTTTCGCATTAATAGTTTTATCAACGAAATCTTCAAGACAGGATCTTCAGAAAAAGGAAAGTAAATTTATTAGCAAGTCAAAGATTAGAGTTCATGGCTCATACATCGTTTAAAGAACCACAAAGCATTTTTCTTCATGAAAATACTTCCTTGTACTGACAAACAGTAATGTAACCATTAGATATTTTAACAGACATTTCTAGAAATGCAAGTTGGTTCACTTTTAAAGCAAGCACAACATTAAAAACATTAAATGAGCATAGCAAGTAGTTTTAATCCATCCATTATATTAAAATGATATCGCATATCTTTTAATTAGTGAACATAAAATAAAATTAACATACATTCATTGTTTATAATTTAAATGTTCTTCAATTATAAATTTAGAAATACATTTTTATCTAAGTCAGAACTTATGGTTCTTACACATTTTGTGGAACCACAAAATAAGTATGAGAAAATATCCTGATTAACAAAGCGCTTCGGCAATCTACTGCAATAAAGATATGTTAATCTCTACAGTAAAACTATGACGAATGCAATAGGAATATTAGATATTTTTAGTATTTATGAGTAAGAAATAAATATGAAATAAGTATAGTAATCAATAAGTAGGCGTTTTCACACTGATTCCAGATTTTTGAAAGCTCAGAATTTTAATTAAAAACCAAAACTATGCTAAATATATTTAAAAATGGAAACTGTCTTGCAAAGATTGTACCTCGATGCCGCTCAAACTGCGTGGTTTTTGTTTTGTTGTTTCCTGCTTTTTCTTATAAAGCAAAAAGCAAGGGCGTATTTAAAGGGGGCCGAGGGGTAACCCGAAATCGAGAAAGCATTTTTTCAAAAGTAGGCGTTCGGTTCGTGTTTGCTCAAAAAAAAAAAAAAAAATCCTTAAGAAAAAAAGCCCACTCTATTAGCATTGTTTTCTAAGTTGTATGTAAGGGAGGGCCCCAGAGGGTCTTCCTCTCCTTCCCCCCGAAATAAAATTCGGATTTTTTAAAAAAATAAAGGTAGTTAATATTATTCGGTTTAAGTTTATTCTTAAATTATTTGCATACTGTTAGCTTGAAATACATAAATAAATAAATAATTATTGCTAAGAATAATTCGTTAGATGGCACCAGGCAGTGGTGCAACCCAAGAGGGTCATGGAGCCCTTGCACTTTACTCAAGAGAAAAAAGAACGTGTCTTGGGAAAATAAAGATATTTTAATTAGAAAACGCATAGAAAAAATCCTAATCATTTTGAATAGAAATCTTTAAATGAAAAATATTCAACACATGTAGATTATTAGTCAGCAAATTACGTTTCTCTCTTTCTTCTCATTCCCCCATTTTTCTAGTCAGTCAGGAAATAGGAGTCTTTAAAATAATGCTACACTCAATAAATTTAAAATAAAGTAATCATTCTTCCCCGGCAAGAAATTTAAAATAAAGTGTAAGTATTGCTCCCAGCAAGAAATTTAAAATAAAGTGCAATCATTTTCGGTTTTAGTTTTTTCACAAATAATTTCCAAGCTTTCAGCTGGACAAAACAAAGAAAAAATCGAAAAGAGGAAGAGGTCCAAGCCGGCTGAACTATAAGGGGCACGTAATTTTCAATCTCTTTACCAGTGGTGAATTTAAACAATAGAGTGCCTCTCGTGGCGGGTTTAGGGTAGGAAGTCGAGGCCCGTATATACGTCAAGCATGAATTCAAAGAGGGCTCATGACCCCTCTTAAAGAGTTCAAAGAGATCTTAAAATTTCGCTTTTACAACGTGTAATTTAATTGCAGTTTCAAGACTTCAATATCCAAAAATTTTCGTAAAAGAGTTCTTTTCCCGCTTCTTTTTCAATACCTTGGTCAAACATTGCCTCAAATGGCATTTTAGAGATTTAAAATTCAAACAGTTAACGGTAGTTGATATCCCCCTCCCCCTTACTTTTCTATAGTCTTTAGCTCTAAAATGTGTTTTTAGAAAAGAGAGAGCTCCCGAATTACAGTCTCTATGCCCAAAAATTTCCGGAAGAGTCCCTAAATCCTCTTATTATCCTAAATGTTGTCAGACAAAGCCTAAAAGCAGTTGTTCCTATCAAGAATCATGGCGTAAGGAGCGCTATTCAATTATTTTTAAGGGGCGTTTTTAAAAGTTTTTGTTTTCTTTTTCTTTCACGTGTGGCTCTCGTTTTTAGAGGGATCTTCGTGGAATTCTTGCATGATAAGTTTTTTCTTTTGGGGGTAATGGGCACCTCTGCTAAAAGTAAAATTTTGAACCTTCAGTTTCAAAAAATAGAACTTAAAATTGCATTCTTGAAGCTTCAATGCCGCAAAATTTCGGGGCGCCCGAATCCTGCCTCTTTTCTTGACGGTATTAAGGATAACCTAAATAAAAATGTTTTTAAAACATAATTTTCGAAACATTTCGGAAGAGAGTCCTTGCTAACGTTACTACCAAAGATGGTCTAAAGTAAAGATGGCTTAAGGTTTCAATTTTGAAAAATTTCGGAGTTAGATCCCTAACCACTTTTTGTCTCTTAAAGTCTCCAAAGAAAACGCGAAATTGCGTATCTATGTATCGAAAATCTTTCAGGGGAGGGTCTTTGAACTTTTACTTCCCAAAGATAACTTAAATGAGACTTCCAGTTCAAAAAAAAAAAAAAAAAACTCATCTTCTTTTCTTTTACTCTATCATGGAAAAATATATCCTGAGTTGCTGTTTCAGTGTCAAAATATTTCAGGAAAGATGCCCCGAGTTTTCTCAATTCCTTTAACGTCACTAAAGATAGCCTGAAATTGCGTGTTTAGAATTTAAGTTTCAGTAAGTTTCCCAGAGGAGTCTTGATCCTCCAACGTAATCAAAGGTAGCATAAATAATTTCAATTTTGAAAAAAAGTTTTGGAGGGAATCTAAAACTTCGTAATTTTCTATCTTTTCCAAAAATTACAATATTTTAATTCAATTTGAAAATGTCTACCTGTCTTACAGTAATAGCGAAAAAAAAGAAAGTTGGGGGGGGGGGGGGGGCTAAGCTTGATTATATGGGCCCCCTCCGAAATAAAAACCTATATACGCCACTGTTACAAAGTCTACGTCTCATTGCCACTCTATAACTTTGCTTGTTTTTTTTTTCCTGGCGTCTGTACCATCTTGCCGCCCCAATATTGCTTGGTTGTTGTTTAAATTTATCCTTTTCTCTTTATTTCGAACCCTATACTTGAGGACGTCTGAATCTCGATGGCGCCCTATGTATTTACTTGGCAATTTTTCATTTTTGCTGTTTTTCCTCCCGTATCCCCTTATCCCTCTGTCCCGATGCCGTCCTGAGTTCACACACTTTCATACAATTTTTCCCCCTTCTTGTTGTTCCCTTTTTTTAAATATTTTTTAGTGGTGCATGTGGTTTACCGGCGACCTTCTCATTTTGTCTCATTTTGGCGCCCCCTTAAAAGTGCCGCCCGGGGCGGACCGCCCCCCACGCCCCTCCCTAGCTACGCCACTGGTCCTGCACAGTCCATACACGAATACACATTGAATAGCAGCATGGCTTTTCGACCAAAAGTTCTGGGGGAGCTCCCTTCTCTCCACCCTCGCTGCACCCTTGATTTAGATTTTTCACATACTAGATTCTAACAATGCTGACTTTTCACTTCAGGGGCCTCCGTACCTACCACAACTCGCGGTTTAACCGGGATGGGATCCTGAAGAGCACACTGTTCTTTTGATCCAGGCCGGGGCCCGAGCAGACTCCTGGTCTAGTACCACGGGTTTCGTTTCACTTGGAGGATTTTGTGTCCACGACTTTTATTTAACGTCGCCCAGCCGCCATTAGCAACGACGGTGGATCTTTGATCGGCTGGGATCGAAGCTAACAGTGCTGACTAGAGGCCATGTCAGATTAGTCAGAAACTAGGAACTAGAGATGCACCGATTAATCGGCCATAATCGACCACTTTGCCGATTATTAATAATCGGAAAAATCGGGCCGATTAATCGGCTGAAAAATATTTTTCAGATATTATTCTTTAAAGTATACTTTCACTAGGAAACTATAATGAATAATTTTATTAACAGTAATAATAATCCTCACAGTTGATATAAAGATTTTTTTTTAATTAATTCTCCTACTTTGAATAAATATACATAGACAATAATGCAACATTTTTCATGTGGCGATAGTTTTCTCCTTAGCACAGTGCTTTCAGATAACCTCCAATTTTCAAAGAATAAAAGTATTGAATTAAATTGCTACTAATTACAACAAAAAAAAAAAAGAATTGAAAGTACCCCTAAATTAGGGTGTTCACCACACACTTCCCATCCCTCTTTTTTTTATAAATTTTTATTTCCAATTAACATAACTAACAATGTGTTAATAATATTATTAACAATAATATGAAAATTAGTTCTAAGAAATTTGATAAAATATTGAAATTATTCTGTGAAAACTAGGAAAATGGAAAAAAAATCTTCTCCCCGAAATAAATTACTTACTATTTCTAAACTTGGAATTGTATAAGAGATAAAAAACAGTGATGGTAAAATTAGTAGTAGAAAAACAATTGTCTTTATCATTAATCGGCTCAGCCCATTAATAGGCCGATTATCAACGGCCGATTATCAACAGCCGATTAATCGGTAATCGGCAAATTTGCTTATCGGTTCATCCCTACTAGGAACCCGGCTCGAAATCGGAGTAAAATAATCCTTACAAGGTTTATAGAGAGGGGGAGCAGCAAAATGGCTCTCGGTGGCAATGGATTTAAAACAGAGGCTATTTCATTCTTTTTCAGAACTACTGATGATTCTGCATTCCTGTAAAACTTTCTCAGAATCTTTAAGTTATTTCTGCTTCAAGATTTCTGCTCCATTTTGCCGCTCTGTGACGGATGACGAAGAAACTTACCCGTTAAACTCAATTGTGGCAATCTCTCCGAAACGTGAGAGAATTCGCCAAAGAACGCGCTTCGACGTAGCACCAGAGAACTTTCTTTTAAACCCGATTCGGAAATGAAACCAAGCAAATGGATCGTGAATCCCCGAACAAACCCAAAGGGCGCGTTAAAAGTCGCAGCCCGGGCCATAGGAGCAAGGAAATTTTATCGTTCCCCTTTACACTACACAAAATACGGCGCCATTCTTCGGTTTTTCTCAACTGTTCTAGTAAAGCTTCTTTCCCTTTCCTTTTATTATTATTTTTATAGTGCAAAAAAGCAGCAGCGCCCATGCTTCCCCCTAAATAAAGCCATAAAACAGTACAGATTGCTCTCTGCTGAAAACTAAAATCTTTCCTTTTCTGCGAACGTAGCAGCAATTTTATTAAAAAAAAAAAACAGAAAAAAGAAAGAGAACTTGGAATACGAACGACACGCACAGCAAACTTTACCTTTTCTTGTCCTTTGACGGTGTCAGTTGGTGCGGCCATTTTCGACGATTCGCTTCATTTGTCTTTCTTGGCACTCACGTGACTTGGAAAACTTTCGCGAACGATAAATCTTCTGGATTGAAAATGGTTACTTCTCGAATTCGAAATTTTATTTCGTATTTTGCTCTTCCCTTGTTTTATGTCAGTAAATTTTACAGATGAGTTTTCAAAATTACGGGACATGGGAGCAAATAAAAGCAGTTATGAAAAACAGTAATGAGCCAAATACACCCGCTCAAATTTTTTTAATATACATATATCTCGCGAATTTAACTTTGAAATTAATTGTCAATTAGTCACATGGATTCCAAGGAGTGTAAATCGAACTTCCACATCAAAGTGTATTGAGGGAGGGTATAGTTCCTCATTTAAGAAGAAGAGCACTAGTTTAAAAATGAGAGGGAGCATACTTTTACTCTTTAAAAAAATCTTAGCACAATCTTAGATGGTAACAGTTGCAGGTTGCACGCAAATAAACCCTTTAGTAATTTTTGCGAGGGGGTGGGGGAACAAAAAAAAGAAGAAGAAATTATTTGCCAAAGAAAAATGTAAAATTATTTATATCAATTTTCCTTTCAATGCGCAGCAAGTTGATTATTTAAAGAAACTTGTTCAAATGTTTAGCAGAGTTAAAGCAGTGTCCGTGTAATTCAATGATGTAGCAATAATATAAATCAAAAAATAGATGCATTTTATTTTATATGCAAGAATTAAAACAAACATATTTACAAAAATAACATAACGTCTAACTGACAAGGTAACTTACAACCACATCGTCCATGCCAAAACATACCAGTCGACTATATATATGCTTTTAAGTGATGCAGCAATTTGCATACTTTTAAAGAAAACCGTGTTGCCAATTTACGACAGAATGTAATTTCCAACAAGCGGCCCCATCTGTCGTAAATGCATTTTTTTTTTTTTAAACAGAAAACAATTATTCAAAAATCTTATTAATAGCATTTTGAAATTTCACATACAAAAGAGGTTTTGTCAAAAAGTCCGCTCTATTACTTTTAGAGTTCACAAATTTCAAATCAAAAATGTTTTCATTAATCATTTGTCTAATGAATTGACACCTTATATCAATGTGTTTAGTTTTAAAATTTTCTTGACTGTTTTTCGAGAAATAGATTGCAGATTCATTATCACAATACTGAATAGGTTTAATTATACCACATAAATTAAGTTCATTTAAAATTCTGGAGAACCAAGTTAATTCTTTTACACTTTCAGTCAAGGAAATAAACTCTGATTCCATTGAACTGAGTGCTATGCATTTTTGCTTTGCCGATTTCCAAGCAAACGGAACATTACAAAAATAAATCATATAGCCACTACTTGAATGTCTTTTAGTTAAATGACACCCCCAATTAGCATCCGAATATGCACACAAATTTAATGAGTACATTAGAAAGATTAATTTTATAAGTTTTAGTAGCAAAAACATAATTCAAAATATCTACTACTAATAACCAGTGTTGATAAGTATATCCATTACAAAACTGTGACATTACATTTACAGAAAAACTAATGTCTGGCCTCGATCTAGAAGCCAAAAATGACAAACATCCAATCAACGTTCGGTATGGAAATTTTTTCATAATTTCATTTTCTACTATTTCACTTTCGTTAACTTTACTTGGTAAGACATAACCAGTTTTAAAAGGTAGTTTAACGTAACTCTTAGGCAAATCTTTAAACTTTGATTCTAATTTTTCAATATAAGTTTTTTGATGAAGAAATATTGAATTATTAATGTTCTCAAAATTAACACCAAGCAAATATTTCGTCACACCTATTTCAGTAATTTCTAAACTATTTTTTAACTTTTTAGTTACTAATTTCAGTATTTTTTCATCTTTAGCAAATAGCACAAAATCATCTACATATACCACTAAAACAGCATTATCTTTCATTTTATACAAACAGTTACACCATTTTAACTTATGAAAACCAATATCACGTAAAATACTATCCAATTCCGAATTCCATTCCCGTCCACTTTGTTTTAAACCATATAGATTTTTCTAACAAGCAAACTTTATTTTCAGCACCTTTAACTATGAAACCAGGCGGTTGTCGCATAAAGATAGTTTCTTTTAAAGTTCCATATAAATAGGCTGATTTCACATCTAATTGCACATGATGCCATTTTAACATAGATACCAATAAAATGAACATTAATTTTATGATAGAAAAGTTAATGACAGGTGAAAATATATCCTGATAATGGATTCCCTGTTTCATTTCATAACCTTTTGCACAAAGTCTCGCTTTATACTTTCTACCATTTTTCTCAGTATTTTTTATATTATAAACCCATCTACTACCTAATATTGTGGCATTTTTTGGAGGATCTACCAACCGCCAAACCCTTCTTTTGTACATTGTGTCTATTTCCTGCTTCATTGCGACATCCCATTTCCCTTTATCTGGGCTATTTTTTACATCCTCAAATGATCTAGGGATTTCAACATTATAAATTTCATTTTGAAAAATTTCATTCAAATCAAGGTCAGAATCACTCGAAGTTTCTTTTATATTTTCCGCGTTAGGATGTTTTGTTTTCGGAATGAAATCAAACTTATTGGATTCAAAAGCTATTTTATTTTTCTTACAGTACTTTTTTACGTCATTTAAAGACCTTAGTCGAACGTTTGTAACTGGAGTATAATAATAAACATCAATTCTTGTGCTTTTTGTTCGCGGTTTTTCGACGCGTTTCCATTCTGAAATATTTACAGGACTTAAGCTTTTACTTTCCTGAGATTTTTCTTCTTCATCGTCACTTAAGCTCCTGCCCGGAATTTCATGGTTAAGATCTAGCGTCGCGTTTTTAAAATTGTTCTGTTCAGTTGGGCATTCATCAAAACTTAAATTAGTGTATTTATAACCATTATTTTTTCCGAATAATGCTTTTACACCGTTTCTGCTTTCATCTATACGCACATGTATAGTTTCTACAATTCGTCTTTCTTTTGGAACGTAAATCCTATATCCTTTAGTTTTATTTGCGTATCCAACTAAAATTCCTATCAAAGCTCTAGGCTGAAGTTTATTTCGTTTAACTTTAGGCAAATGAACAAATGCTAACGAGCCAAAAATTCTAAAGTGCCTTGTTGAAGGTTTGAATCCTGTCCATATTTCTTGCGGCGTTAGACCTTCAGTTAAACTGTGTTCAGTTCTATTTTTTGTGTGAACATACATTAAAAGAGCTTCCCCCCAAAATTGAGGTTTTAATCCACTATCCTGTAGCATTGCTCGAACTGCATTCATAGCTACTTTATTGAAATTTTCTGCGACTCCTACTTGTTCTGGGGTATAAATTGAAGACCTTTCAATTCTTATTCCTAACTCGGTTAAAAATTTCTCAAATTCTTTATGCGTAAATTCAAGACCATTATCCGTACGAACGCATTTCAGTTTTTTACCCGTCTGTCTCTCCGCTTTCACTAAAAACTTTTTAAAACATTCAAAGACTTCAGTTTTATCTTTTATGATAAATACTTCAGTTTTTTCTGGAATAGTCATCAACAATTGACAAAAAATATTTCCCTCCTGAAAATGAATCAACAGGAGAAGGACCCCACAAATCCATGTATACCCTGTCTAGAACTTCATTTGACTTACGTCTATACTGATATCCTCTCTTAAATGAGGTTCTTTCAGATTTTGCAATAGCACACGTTTCACATATTTTATTTACATTTTTACAATTTATATTTTCAATTCCCTTAACGCAATTGTTTTTACTCATTTTAATTAATAAAGGTAAATTGACATGACAGAATCTACGATGAATAATTTCTGGACTTAAACTGGCTGAAAAGGCATAATTTTTACAGTTTGTAACGTAACCTTTTACTACATACAATTTATTTATACGGGGTACCGTAAAAAGATATTTATCAAATTTATCATGCACAACCATTTTATCATTTCCCCATAGAATTTTACAACCTGCAATGTCTACATTAGCCCCACCAATTAAATTTCTCCTCATATTTGGTGCATAAAGGACATTTTTTAAAATGATGTCGATATTACCTCTCGTGTCTTGAATCGTTAGATCAATATCTCCAATTCCATGCACTTCTGATGAACTGTCTTTATCACCAATTAGTACTTTTTGATGTGGAATGTCTCTATACGTAGTAAATAGTTCTTTGTCATTCGCAAAATGTGAAGTACTTGCTGAGTCAATCAAAAATTCCACTACTTTTCTTTCATTTGAAGAGGTGTTGAAAACTAATTCAGTCTGTTTTGTAGATTCACAGTGAAGAGCTTGTTTTTTCTCAAGTTCTCGGGCTTTCTTGAAACATTTTTCCTCCGTATGGTTGGGCTTCCCGCAGTAACTGCAATTCAATTTCGGCCCCATACGATTTGGTCGGAAAGAAGTCGAATTTCTTCGGGGATCCAGGTCGCTTCCACTGCTTGAAGTTGATCGAGCTCTGTTTCCGAAATTCTTCTTCGGCATAGTTGATTTCTCGTCGGACGATTTACATCTAGTAGCGTAAGCGTCAGCTATGAACTTCCCTTCGTCTTTACGTTTCAAACAAATTCTTCCGTACTCCGTGATGAGCTGTCTTGACACGTTCTCTAGCGTAAATTCTTTATCATCTAATCTGTACAGCATTTGAACTAGATTTTCATATTCTTCAGGTAACCGGCGTATAAGTTGGAAACACACTAACAACTCCGGCATATCAAAACCAGCGTCTTTAACTTGCAAAGTTTTCTCTTCAATTTTCTTGCAAAATAAACCTACAGTTTCTTCTTGTGGGTTTAATTTAAGTTCGAAGAACTCATCTAGTAATCCAGCTAAACGGGCACGCGAAGTTGGTTCAAAATTCAGCTTCAGAATGTCCCATGCTTCTTTTCCGCTTTCAGTTTGAGCAATTAGAATCTGGAATTTCCTTTCCACAGCTTGATATATGGTCGTATACGCCCTTCGTTTACGCCATTCAAAGTCTTTTCTATCTCTTTCAGATGCAGCTTCATCACATTTCAGCTCTTCATGGCTTGAAACAAACTCCCAGCAATTTCTGTCGATCAAAACGCATTTTATATCGAGTTTCCAAGATGCATAGTTATAATCCGATAACTTCGGAAATGTAAAAGAAAGTTCTTGAACGTGAGCCATTTCAACTTTTGAATATTTCAAGCGTATTCAAATACTACACCAATTTTAATTTATCGGACCTTTTACTGCATGAACAAGGCCCGTAACCATGTTCAAATGTTTAGCAGAGTTAAAGCAGTGTCCGTGTAATTCAATGATGTAGCAATAATATAAATCAAAAAATAGATGCATTTTATTTTATATGCAAGAATTAAAACAAACATATTTACAAAAATAACATAACGTCTAACTGACAAGGTAACTTACAACCACATCGTCCATGCCAAAACATACCAGTCGACTATATATATGCTTTTAAGTGATGCAGCAATTTGCATACTTTTAAAGAAAACCGTGTTGCCAATTTACGACAGAATGTAATTTCCAACAAAACTGATTTCGAAAAACGTGGCGGGGAGCTTAGAAGTTCAAACTTATTATTTTTCCGGGCAGAGCATCAGTAGAACGCATTGCAACAATAAACAAACACGAAATGAATGAGGCAGAAGCATCCAAGACAAACACGGACTTAAAAAAAAAGCTACGGAACGCGCATTACGTTGTCTCTGGGGAAATCCTAATGTATAGGCAGCTTTGCCGCCGCAAGAGGACAGAAATCCTCGCGTCTGATGAGTGGCACAACCAAGGAATCCCCGGGGGACTCGAATCCCATTTATAAAGGGATTTGGGGTAGGCGAAAAAATATGTCGGGCAGTCCATCTGACTCTCAAAATGGCGTGTCCGGGCTTAGGGAACACTTTATAAGAGAGATTATAGTTACCTCGGCCTGACGCGCGAGGATAATAATTTCTGCCTCCTCCACCCCCGCCCCTGTGCAGGAATCGCTCGGAATCAGGAAAAAAAAAAAAGTTTTCAATCGTCTTACAAGCGAGACATCTGTCTGTAAGATGATGGACTTCATATTTTCTTTTTTATTTTAGTTGGCTGCTGCAACCAATTACATTTTTGCAAAGATTTGATTCACTTATTTATTTTTTATAAGGAAGTACTAAAAGGACTTGTAGTGATACATTCGCCAATTCATTTTGGAATTGAAGGACTTGGAGGATTAGGGGGCTATGTTGCATTTTGAAAAATGAACACAGGTAAGCAAATAAAACTTGGTACATCAAAAGGTAGGTGTCATTAGAGCAATTTCATACGCACCCTAACGACAAAACCAAAAAACAAAAAAACAAAAAAAAAACTACAACAACTGCAAAAATAAAACCTTTGAACTTTGATTACTCGCAATTTCTGTTTTGTCCTGTTCTATTGTACCCCTTCATCTCCAAAACCCTTCAATTGCCCTCTCACGTTTTTTGGAACTTACTGTAGATTTTAAAAATTGAATTGTCGTAATTGTATGAGAAAATGATACTAAGTAAGTAGGGATGCACCGATAAGCAAATTGGCTGATTACCGATTACCGATTAATCGGCTGAGCCGATTAATGATAAGGATGATTGTTTTTCTACTACAAATTTTACCATCACTGTATTTTTCTCTTAAACAACTCCAAGTTTAGAAATAGTAAGTAATTTATCTCTGAGAGAATTTTTTTTTCATTTTCCTAGTTTTCACAAAATAATTTCAATGATTTATCAAATTTCTTAAAACCAACTTTCATATTATTTGTCAATAATATAATTAACACATTGTTAGTTAGGTTAATTGGACATAAAAATTCAAAAAAAAGGGGGAGGGGGAATCTGTGGTAAGCACTCCAATTTAGGAGTACTTTTAATTCATATTTTTTAATACTTAGTAGCAATTTAATTCAATACTTTTATTCTTTGAAATTAGAGGTTATCTAAAAGCACTGTCTAACGAGAAAACTATAGCCACATGAAAAATATTGCTACATTGTCAATGTATATTTATTTAAAGTAGGAGAATTAATTAAGAAAAACTTTATATCAACTGTGAGAATTACTATTGCAATTAATGAAATTATTCATCATTGTTTCTTAGTGAAGGTATACTTTAAAAAATAATATTTGAAAAATATTTTTCATCCGATTAATCGGCCCGATTTTATCTATTATTAATAATCGGCAAAGTGGTCGTTTGTGGCCGATTAATCGGTACTTCCGATTAATCGGTGCATCCCTATAAGAAATCAACATCCTGTTCTCAGAAAAGATTCTGAATGTTAATAAATCCTTTACTTAGCATAAAGAAGTTACTTCTCATCAAATTTATCTATTGTTTCATAATAAAATAATTTAACACCTCTGACTAATTGACACTTTTGAAAGCTGAGATGAGGGGAAATTTACTTGCCGAGAAAAAACTACAGCTTTCTTTTCCTTTTTTTTAATGGGGGAAAATGTACGCTTCTCTCTTCTCTCCAAGAAAATGCTTTAAATTACTGTTGCTGTATTAACTTTCGTTCAAAACTTTGTTTAAAGAAATTCCTTCATAAAAGGTATTTTAATTAAAATTAAGACAAAAACATCAAGTGTTGACACCCACATTATCACCTGAGAATGCACTTTGTAGCTGACACTAACCCTTCACTGCACGGTGTGCCAGATCTGGCACAAACCAATTAAACCCTCATATATTCCTATGATTTTTAAATGCAGTTAAACTGAGCTTTGTGCCCCTTCTGGAACATTGCTATAACAGTTTAGTGTGATTTTTATGCACTAGTTAGTTGCACTAGTCTAGGTATTACAGTTCTTGCTTTTGAAAGAAAGATTGTCTGCATTTCCGTTAGAAGTGTGTTTAGTCATTATTTCCTTTGTTCTAAAATTGTTTACATACACTTAGTGGAAAATTTGTTTATACCACTTATGGCACAAAACACATTGTAGATTGTTACACTTATCGGTATACAAAGCATATGCTATGTGCTTTGTGCCATATATAGAACAAACAATTAAAACATCATTTTTGGTGCAAATTTTTAAGATTTTTTTTTTTTTTTTTTTTCATTTTTCCTGAACTCGGGGCTATTTAAAGGTAACATATAATTTTTTTCATGAAAATATAAAAAATCGTGCAGTGAAGGGTTAATAAAGATAAGATTAATGGACAAGAAAAGTTTTTAAGTTATACAACGTTACAAAATGGCATTTAAATTTGCAATGCACATTATAGCTCGCAGCTCATGCCTAGCTGATCTTTTAGCTCCAGTGTTTCTCTTATTAATTTATTTTCTCTTTACAAGTGTCAACTACTTGTGCACTTGTCAAAGCTATGTATATAAAAATGGATGTATGTTTATATATGTATATATATTTGTTTGTTTGTATGTTTGTTCCTCATACAAATCCATAGTTTTCGTCGGATTTTCATGAAACTTGGCACAGAGGTTCCTCGATGCACTAGAATTCACATAGGCGGGGTTTTGAAATTAAAAAAAAAAATCCCAAGAGCTCCAAGTTCAAATTTTTTGTCTCAAAATGGCCATTTCTTTCAATTTGAATATGTAGAGTAATAGAGATAAGCCTTTAAACCCACAAATTGATAAAATTTAACACTTTTAAATCTGAGCATTTTCCAACAAAGATTACGATTAACAATGAATTGTCAATTTAAAGCTCACCTATTTCATTTTAACATGAAATAAGTTTAAAACAATAAAGTTAGCTGTGTTGTATTAATGAATACCGGGGCAACGCCGGGTGATAAGCTAGTAAATAATAACTGACCGCAGATAAATAATAAACTGTTAATATTTGCTGCAACAATACACAAGGCAGGGACGTCATTTCAAGTTTATCCAGGGGGGGGGGGGGCAAAGGGTCCAAACGCAATGCAATTTCATCGGAAAACATTAAAAACCACGCCCACTTATATGCAAATACATTGATTTCTCAAAGTTAGGGGGGCAATTGATCCCCCCTGCCCCCCCCCCTAAATGACGGGCGTGACACAAGGAACGTCGGTAAGAAATTTTCGCAAACAAAGTTAATTAAAGGCGGAGGGGGAAGGAGGAAATTCAAGTAGAGCATTTGCAACCAGTATTTACGCCTATATTTACGTCCGCAATTATCAGCTGTTAATGAACTCGCGCATAACAATCTTTCGCCACATACAAACTCGGAAAAAAAACTGTCATCATGCAAAGCAAAATTAGCGAATTACAAAAAACTGTAGAACATCTACTACTGATGGAATTCCAGTCTGTCACGGTTCGGTGCATTTCGTGCGGAGACCGTGCAATGCCACCGCGATGTTTTCCATACCTTTTTTATTACTGCTGTGAAAGTTTCCGTGAAGTTTCCAGTAGCGTGCAAGTGTGGCGTGTCGGGCACAAATTATTCGCAGGTGTGTAGAAACAAGGTCACTTTGATTGCTCTGCCGAACAATAGGAGGAAATGGCCGCGCCACTGGACAGGTTGGATATCAGCTGAAGTCTTTTAGTCTTCATATAGCCGAGTCTCTTTTTCCAACTGCGAACATAATCCGTGAAGTGTGAAAAAAATAATAATAATGTAAGAAAATGAATTTGAATTTTGACTTCTCAAAAAAAAAAATTCTACCTATGTTTTTCGCAATGACGAATTGAAATAAGTGTGTGTGTGTGTGTGTGTGTGTGTGTGTGTCAAGGATGGATGTAAAAACAGTGCCGGTCTTAGGCCGATTGGACCGATTGGGCCCAATCGCACTACCAGGGGACCCGCGCTGACAAATCATTTCCCCCTTTAGATAAATAAATAAGAAAAAATTCCATGGAAACATAAAGTTAATTAGTAATATTTAACTGATGTTGAATTTGGAGAGTGATGCTACTTTTAGTTCAATATATGGGGTAGGAGAGGTTTATAAAGCTTTTTCCATCTAAATTCGCTTATCAAATGTATCAAATATATTTAAAAAACAACAGTAATACGCATGCTAAGTTTCAGCACATTGTTTGCGGTGGTTGTCCTGGTTGTCCTCAATTAACCCCTAACGAAATGTACTTCCTCTCTGGATGATCTGTGGCCGTCCTGGTCGTCCTTATTTGACCCCCCCCCTCCTAGCAGTTGGAGTACAGTGGTTGCGGTGGTCGTCCTCATTTGACCCTAACAAAATGTACTTCCGCTCTGGATGACCTGTCCGTCCTGGTCGTCCTTATTTGACCCCCCCCCTAGCAGTTGGAGTACAGTGGTTGCGGTGGTCGTCCTCATTTGACCCTAACAAAATGTACTTCCGCTCTGGATGACCTGTCCGTCCTGGTCGTTCTTATTTGACCCCCCCCCCTAGCAGTTGGAGTACAGTGGTTGCGGTGGTCGTCCTCATTTGACCCTAACAAAATGTACTTCCGCTCTGGATGACCTGTCCGTCCTGGTCGTCTTTATTTGACCCCCCCCCCTAGCAGTTGGAGTACAGTGGTTGCGGTGGTCGTCCTCATTTGACCCTAACAAAATGTACTTCCGCTCTGGATGACCTGTCCGTCCTGGTCGTTCTTATTTGACCCCCCCCCCTAGCAGTTGGAGTACAGTGGTTGCGGTGGTCGTCCTCATTTGACCCTAACAAAATGTACTTCCACTCTGGATGACCTGTCCGTCCTGGTCGTCCTTATTTGACCCCCCCCCTAGCAGTTGGAGTACAGTGGTTGCGGTGGTCGTCCTCATTTGACCCTAACAAAATGTACTTCCGCTCTGGATGATCTGTCCGTCCTGGTCGTTCTTATTTGACCCCCCTAGCAGTTGGAGTACAGTGGTTGCGGTGGTCGTCCTCATTTGACCCTAACGAAATGTACTTCCGCTCTGGATGATCTGTCCGTCCCAGGGCCTGATTACTGAATAGGCCAACTAGGCCTGGCCTGGGACCCCCACACAATATAAGGGCCCCCAAATGGGTAAACTTGCTGTAATCAATGTCTAAATTTGTTTTATCATATGCCTAAAATCGTTAAGCCTCAGTACAGGGGGCCCCAAAAAAGTATTTGGCCTAGGGTGATATCTTAATCGGGCCCCTGGGTCGTCCTCGTTGACCGCTAGATGTCCGAACTCGGTTGAACTCCGTAACACGGATGAATGAGATGGTAGTCATGGATGACCACGCTTAAACTTTTCTTGCTTTTAAAATGACGATTTTGACATTGAAGGAAGATAATTAACAAAGAGAAACAAGAATACTAATACCGTCTTAAAATTTAGACTGAGATATTGTAAAATCATTGAAGGAAAGAAGAAAGTGGTATTAAATAAGTTTGCATATGGTAATCATTGATCGAAGGATGTAGATAAAATGAAAAACAAGTAATTGGTTTCATAAAAAAAAATAACGTAAGAGCGCTTTGAAAATAAGAAAGATCGGGTTCAATGAATTTTTCCGCATTTAAATGCGATTAAATTAATATTTTTTAAAAAAGTTTCTTATTAATATGTGAGAAAGGAGATAGGATTAGAAAAAAGTATGTTGATAATCACAGCCAGTTAATGTAAATTGTTTCAAAAATGTTATAATATCGAATCAATCACGGTGCGGGAGAGGAAAGATTTTTTCATGGGTGGGCTGTTTAGATAATAAGTTGGTTGCTCGTTGAATTTTAAAATATCTAAAAAGGATGTAGATAACGAAAACTTACTGTAATGTATGAGGAGGGAGTGGGGTTGAGGTCAATGTATTATTTTTTAGACCTTGGCGAGTCATATAAAACCCCACTTGCGAACATTTATTCCTTAGTTACAGATTTACTGTCGTGGACTTACAACTCCCATCCCCATCTTACGTCTTGACTCTTCTGCTTCAGTGCCTGATCCTGAATCTCATTAATCGTAAGTTTATTTTCAAATGTTTTTGTGATTTTTTGACTTTAAAAAACAAAAATTTGTTTTCCTATGTGTATTGTTAACAGGGGCGCCCCGAACTAAAATTTTTGGGAGGGGGAAAATTATCAATTTGCCGAATGAAGTTCCAATTTTACCGAATGATAAAATCTACTTATATTAAAAACTGAGTATCTTTCTAACTATCTTTCTTTCTATCTATCTCACGCTTCTTTCTCCTGAACGCCAATGAACTGAAAGTCGAACCAGGTACCGATAGATAGGTAATTTTTCAGGCTTCATTAGTTTCAATTTATATAGCTATACGATTTTAATTAGCGAAGATATCAATTAATAAGTAGTCAAATTTAAAGCGATTAAGCCTAATAAATGATTAAATGTGAAATCCATTGTTGCAAAACGTGGTTGCTATGATACAGTAATAACAATGATAATGAGAATTTTGAATGAAGGCTTAACTAAATCAAACACGAAACTCATAAGCGGGACACTTACGTAGTATTTTTATCGCTAGCTACTTGTACTATTTTGAAACATTCATTTGTTGAAAGCCATTACTACTATTAAAATCTGTCCGCGTATGTCTGTCTGTCTGTCTGTCTGTCTGTCCGTCTGAAGCTTGAACTCCTCAAAAACCGCTGAGCGTAAAGAATCAAACATAATACCATTCGATTCGAAATTTTCTAAGGAAGACAATAAGACCAACCGCGTAATTGTACGACGTTAATTAGCTGAGATATTAATTAAAACGTTAATTAAATTCTTTGCACTTTTAAAATTCCAAGACATTTATTTCTTTCCGTTGCCATTTTAAATTAAAGCGTTAATTAAATTATTGAACTATGTAAAATTCCGTCTGAAGCTTGAACTCCTCAAAAACCGCTGAGCGTAAAGAATCAAACATAATACCATTCGATTTGAAATTTTCTAAGGAAGACAATAAGACCAACCGCGTAATTGTACGACGTTAAATAGCTGAGATATTAATTAAAACGTTAATTAAATTCTTTGCACTTTTAAAATTCCAAGACATTTATTTCTTTCAGTTGCCATTTTAAATTAAAGCGTTAATTAAATTATTGCACTATTTTAAATTCCAAAATTTTATTTCTTACCGTTGCCATTTTAAATTAAAGCGTTAATTAAATTATTGAACTATTTAAAATTCCAGGACATTTATTTCTTACCGTTGCCATTTTGAATTAAAACGTTAATTAATTGTTGAACTATTTAAAATTCCAAGACTGTTATTTCTTACCGTTGCCATTTTGAATTAAAACGTTAATTAATTGTTGAACTATTTAAAATTCCAAGACTTTTATTTCTTACCGTTGCCATTTTGAATTAAAACGTTAATTAAATTATTGAACTATTTAAAATTACAAGAGATTTATTTCTTTCAGTCGCCGTTTTAAATTAAAGCGTTAATTAAATTATTACACTATTTTAAATTCCAAGACTTTTATTTCTTACCGTTGCCATTTTGAATTAAAACGTTAATTAAATTATTGAACTATTTGAAATTCCAAGACTTTTATTTCTTTCCGTAGCCATTTTAAATTAAAGCGTTAATTAAATAGTTGAACTATTTAAAATTCCAAGACTTTTCTTTCTTACCGTTGCCATTTTGAATCAAAACGTTAATTAAATTATTGAACTATTTAAAATTCCAAGATATTTATTTCTTTCCGTTGCGATTTTAAATTAAAACGTTAACTAAATTGAACTTTTTAAAATGAACGAGTGTTATTTTTTTCCATTGTCATTTTGAATACGTGTTATAACAAAGTTCTAACAATTGTTTTTATTCTAATTATTAATGACATATTTTTTCTCTGGTACTATTTTGAAAATGTGTTTTTAAATAAAATTGCAATTGTTGTTTTTAGAAGGAACTTTTTTGGCTGCGATCCAAATATTAAAAGAACTTTTTCGTTTAGAATTTTGCAATTAATTTTACATTAAGAAAGCGGTTTGGAAATAATTGTTTTTGATAAGGAATCTTATTTGTTATTTAGGGAGAGTGCTAAGTATGCACTACTTGACATCGTCTTTATTTTTGAGGAAGCATGTGTAAATAATTTGATTGATTCTTTGATGCAGGAAAGGTTTTTAGCGAGCTGCTTAAACGGGGAGTAGTTTGTTAAACTTTTCCTTGGTACTTTAAAGGCGAGCCGCCTTGGGGGCGAGTAGTTTATTGAAATTTTCCTCGCTACTGTAAAGGCCAGCCGCCTTGGTGGCGAGTAGTTTGTTGAAACTTTCCTCGCTACTTTAAAGGCGAGCCGCCTTGGTGGCGAGTAGTTTTCTCAAACTGCCTTAACTACATTAAAGCCCGTGCAACGCCGGGCCACGCAGCTAGTTACTACTATTAAAATCTGTCCGCGTCTGTCTGTCTGTCTGTCTATCTGTCTGTCTGTCTGTCTGTCTGTCTGTCTGTCTGTCTGTCTGTCTGTCCGTCTGAAGCTTGAAATCCTCAAAAACCGCTGAGCGTAAAGAATCAAACATAATACCATTCGATTCGAAATTTTCTAAGGAAGATAATAAGACCAACCGCGTAATTGTACGACGTTAATTAGCTGAGATATTAATTAAAACGTTAATTAAATTCTTTGCACTTTTAAAATTCCAAGACATTTATTTCTTTCCGTTGCCATTTTAAATTAAAGCGTTAATTAAATTATTGCACTATTTAAAATTCCAAGACATTTATTTCTTTCCGTTGCCATTTTAAATTAAAGCGTTAATTAAATTATTGCACTATTTAAAATTCCAAGACATTTATTTCTTTCCGTTGCCATTTTGAATTAAAGCGCTAATTAATTTATTGCACTATTTAAAATTCCAAGACTTTTATTTCTTACCGTTGCCATTTTGAATTAAAACGTTAATTAAATCATTGAACTATTTAAAATTCCAAGATACTTTTTTCTTGCCGTTGCCATTTTGAATTAGAACGTTAATTAAATTATTGAACTATTTAAAATTCCAAGACATTAATTTCTTACCGTTGCCATTTTGAATTGAAACGTTAATTAAATTATTGAACTATTTTAAATTCCAAGATATTTATTTATTTCCGTTGCGATTTCAAATTAAAACGTTAATTAAATTGAGCTTTTTAAAATAGAGTTATTTTTTTCCATTGTCATTTTGAATACGTGTTATAACAAAGTTCTAACAATAGTTTTTATTCTAATTATTAATGAAATATTTTTACTCTGGTACCATTTTGAAAATGTGTTTTTAAATAAAATTGCAATTGCTGTTTTTAGAAGGGACTTTTTTTGGCTGCGATCCAAATATTAAAAGAACTTTTTCGTTTAGAATTTTGCAATTAATTTTACAGGAAGAAAACGGTTTGGAAATAATTGTTTTTGGAAAGGAATTTTATTTGTTATTTAGGGAGAGTGCTAAGTATGCGCTACTTGACACCGTCTTTATTTTTGAGGAAGCATGTGCAAATAATTCGATTGATTCTTTGATGCAGGAAAGCATTTTAACGAGCCGCTTTAGCGGGGAGTAGTTTGTTAAACTTTTAATTGGTACTTTAAAGGCGAGCCGCCTTGGTGGCGAGTAGTTTATTGAAACTTTTCTCGCGACTGTAAAGGTGAGCCGCCTTGACGGCGAGTAGACTATTTAAACTTTCCTCATTACTTTAAAGGCGAGCCGCCTTGGTGGCGAGTAGTTTGTTGAAACTTTCCTCGCTACTTTAAAGGCGAGCCGCCTTGGCGGCGAGTAGTTTTCTCAAACTGCCTTCACTACATTACAGCCCGTGCAACGCCGGGCCACGCAGCTAGTTACTACTATTAAAATCTGTCGGCGTCTGTCTGTCTGTCTGAAGCTTGAACTCCTCAAAAACCGCTGAGCGTAAAGAATCAATCATAATACCACTCGATTCGAAATTCTCTAAGGAAGACAATAAGACCAACAGCGTAATTGTACGACGTTAATTAGCTGAGATATTAATTAAAACGTTAATTAAATTCTTTGCACTTTTAAAATTCCAAGACATTTATTTCTTTCCGTTGTCATTTTAAATTAAAGCGTTTATTAAATTACTAGCCGGGTACCCGGCCCTGCCCGGGTTTCTGTGTGTGTAGGGTGGTTTAGTGAAACTCATTCATAAATTTCCCAACACTAAAGTGCATATCTATAAACATAATGGCTACTTCTGTAAACAATGGCTATATTATGGATAAACTATAAAAAAAAAAATAAGGATGAATCCTATTCTAAGGTCCGGCGATAAATTATTAAATCTGGCAACCCACAGAATTATCATTGTATGATTGGATTTTAAGCTAAATTATTGCAACCCTACTACATTAATAAGCTACAGTCTGCAAAAAATCGCCAAACCCGGACCTTAAAGTAGGATTTTACCAAAAATAATGCAAGCTAAAAAAAATAGCAAGCTACAAATAATGTTTGAGTAAATAGGAAATGTTATAAGCTTGGTATATTAAAATATATATATATTTACAGTATCAATCGCACTGAAATTAACCATTTCCAAATATTGCTCGTTAAATAAGTCCCATTATTAGTTTCTATCCTCGTGACAACATTGGTGAGGTGAAAACATCTTATGTACCTAATTTAGAAATTTTTTTGACTATAAACACTTTCTATTCTCTAACTATGGCCAAAATCAATTTTTTTTATTTCACCCGTCAGCGATTGTTGACTCAGATAAATATAAAAATCCTTAGAGAAGCCTTGGTTCAAAATTTTCAATATGATTACAATCAATATTGTCGCTGCATGGCACCAAATTTTTGCAACAATGGGTTGAAAATTTAATCATTTAATGGGGAAATGACATAAAATTAACTGTTTTCCATAATAACTTTTTTAAACTAAGCTTTTTAGAAATAAATTATAGCTAATCCTGCTTCCTGTTACTGTAGCTATCTACGGTGAAAAAATGGTTAAAATCGGTTCAGTAGTTTGGAAGATTACCCCGGACATACGTTTTCAAAAGTAGTCTTTTATGTATATAGATTGAACTATTTAAAATTCCAAGACTTTTATTTCTTACCTTGCCATTTTGAATTAAAACGTTAATTAAATTATTGAACTATTTAAAATTCCAAGACTTTTATTTTTTACCGTTGCCATTTTGTATTAAAACATTAATTAAATTATTGAACTATTTAAAATTCCAAGACATTTATTTCTCACCTTTGCCATTTTAAATTAAAACATTAATTAAATTATTAAACTTTTTAAAATTAAAGAGTTATTTTTTCCGTTGTCATTTTGAATACGTGTTACAGCAAAGTTCTAACAATTGTTATTATTCTAATTATTGACTTATATTTTTTCTCTCGTACCATTTTGAAAATGTGTTTTTAAATAAAATTGCAATTGCTTTTTTTAAAAGGGACTTTTTTTGGCTGCGATCCGAATATTAAAACAACTTTTTCATTTAGAATTTTACAATTAATTTTACAGGAAGAAAGCGGTTTGGAAATAATTGTTTTTGGTAAGGAATTTTATTTGTTATTTAGGGAGAGTGCTAAGTATGCGCTACTTGACATGGTCTTTATTTCTGAGGAAGAATGTGCAAATAATTCGATAGACTTTTTGATGCAGGAAACCTTTTTTGCGAGCCGCTTTAGCGGGGAGTATTTTGTCGAAACTTTCCTCGGTACTTTAAAGGCGAGCCGTCTTGGCTGCGAGTAGGTTGATTAAACTTTCCTTACTACTTTAAAGGCGAGCCGCCTTGGCGGCTAGTAGTTTGTTCAAACTGCCTACACTACATTAAAGCCCGTGCAACGCCGGGCCACGCAGCTTGTCTACTTACATTAAAAACTGAGTATCTATGTCTGCTTTTTATTATTAAAGACTTTTTCTGTACTTGCTTCTGTCATGGTTTTCACCTTTTGCTTCCGGTTGCAGAGTTAAATCCAGCCGCGTGAACTTTCACGCACTTCCGCTTTATAGTGGGAGCGAGCGGCACAGTGCGTTCCCTCACTCTGCTGTATTTTTTTAAAGGCTTATCTTTCAAATATGTGGAACTGCAAAGGTTTGGCTTACGTGGTTTTGAGTCGAGTACAATCATTGGCAGGACTACGACTGGAAGCTTTAAATCCGACTGAAATTGTTAGAGATAAACCTTGTAATATTAAAGCAAAAGAAGAAATGAAACGAATGAGATTAGCTATGGCACTAGTACTAATGGTGTAGATGTTTGACTATCTTTAGTTGCACAGTTCAGCTCGTCAATGGAAACATGCTCACCCTTTCAACATATTAGTCAAGTTCAAAAATTTGCTTAAGTGTCTTTTTAAAAAAGGCTAAGGGCTGTAGAAAATGCATTGGTATGGTAGTTCTTAAAATTGAACATTACGCTTGATGGCGTTTGACTCAAAGTAAGTTGATAAATTAACAAAATTGGAAACGACATATTCTCATGAATAAAAAATATAGTTTTCGTGAATAGCATTTTTAACGGCGTTTGTTAGCTTAACGGCGTTTGTCTTCATGCAATTCTAAATAAATTTTAAAACGAAAAAACTTTGAAATAAAATATATAAAAAAACTTTTTAAATTTTAAGACTATTTCTGTCCACTCATTCGCACTAAAAAGTATGAAATAAACTAAGTACTCGATATAGTGATTATAATGCTCAAAAGTTCCAGCTCATCTTGATATTTTTATATTTACGTTATGCTAAAGCAGCCAATAAAGTTTAAATTAAAAATTTGATTCAAGAAATAGGCGGGTATAGTAAAAGCTATTCGTAATAAACAGTATACCGCCTATTTCTTAAATCAAATTTTTAATTTAAACTTTATTGGCTGCTTTAGCATTAACGTAAATATAAATATATCAAGATGAGCTGGAATTTTTGAGCATTATAATCACTATATCGAGTACTTAGTTTATTTCATACTTTTTAGTGCGAATGAGCGGACAGAAATAGTCTTTAAATTTAAAAAGTTTTTTTTATATTTTATTTCCTTTGAGCGAGCTAAACTTACTGAAACTTTCCTCACCATCTTGACATTGGCGAACTTACGGGGGTGCCAGGGGGTGCCCCGCAACCCCAACATTTTGCTTAAATTTTGAAAAAAATAATTTTAGCGTATTTCATCTAGAAACAGTTTGGAAAATGAATTATATTTTTTCATTGCTACAATTCAACTTAATTCACTAGAACGAAAACCCAAAAATACAACGTATTATATACTTCATAGCAAGCACGTATCTAGAACTTTGTTTAGGGGGGGGGGGGTCCAAGGTCACAAAAGATAAATCAGAAGTATTAATTGTTTGTTACATTAACACTAATTCAATTAAAACTATAATAATTATTAATATATAATGTTAAAATTAAAATGCATTTAATTAATTAAAATTGATAACGAAATTAAGTATAATTAATTGAAAAATTGCAGTAGTAAATTAATAAATAAAACAATAAAAGAAAATCAGAAGACAAATACTTTTCCAGGAGTTATTAGGAAAAATGTGGATGAAACTTCAATAAAATATTAAACTTTGTAAGGAATTTCAAAAAAAATATGTATATATTTATGTTCATTTTATTGCCCCCCCCCCCCCTAACTAACTGAATCACTATCTATAGAATCAAATGCATAGCTATATGAATTCTATTATAATGTAATTCTAAACCCTTGTTCGATTTGAACAAGACTTCATAGAAAATTCCAAACCAACTATGCTCTGGACGATAATATTTGCAAGGTTTTACTTTCAAACATTGAACATTGAATTAATTTTCTTTATTTAAGTTTATAAAATTCTTTCTACAATACGAAATAGAATCTCCAAACTTACCTATTTTCTAATTTTTTCATTTAAAAGCTTGAACAAGCACTAATTGGAGAAATTATTGACCACTTGCGAAGCAGAATCCGAAATTTCGAAAAAAACGGTGGAAGAAAAAAGACGACTTATATAATAATCTATAGATTTTATTGATTATGCCCGCTAATTAAAATCGCAAAATTATGTAAATTAGTCGAACACAAGGCCCAAAAATTTACGAATTTATCGATATCTCGTTCGATGATAATTTCACTGGCGTTCGAGAGCAGTTATACTGACATACATACATAAATAGATATAATCTACGTACTTGGTTTTTTAGTATTATAAAATCGTCAAATTTTGTTAAAAAATCTGTAAATTTTCTACACAGGTTTTACTTAGAGGTAGATCTAATTTTCCCGTAAATGACGCTGATTCGACTCAAACTCGGCATTTTCGCACGAAAATATGATTCTTCTGAACAAATTTCTACATGAAATCTGCAGAAATTTTGCAGATTTCTGTGAAATTTCTTCATTAATTTGAAGATACTGCAGAAAATTTGCAGAATTACATTTGGAGGTTCTCGCGTTCTGAATTGACTTGGAAGTTAAAAACTTTTCAATTAATGAGAGTACTTAAAGGAAATAAACACCTTCTGCCTTGGTTGTGGTTTTTTGAGATAAGTGATGAGAACTGAGATAAAAAACTCCGGTTTGGGGGGGGGGGTCCGGACCCGCCCCCCCTTAAATACGTCCTTGCTTCAGAGGTTCTCAAAGTCCGGACTTCCACAGAACCTCTCCTGAAAATTACTAACTTTGATTTTACGCTCCGTGCGTCAAAAAAAAAGCTTGATTGGAAAACTACAATTTTTATTTTGATTGCCCGGGAATTCCATGGGAGGGGGGGGGGGATCTCGGTTTGTTGCACCCCCAGAATTCACAGCCTAAGTTCGCCTATGCATCTTGAAAACGCGAAGCATCTCAATAATTCGAATATTTTTTTTATATAGGGTCATTCCATGTCAAGTGTCCCAAATTTCGAAAAAATCCCCACTCGACCCCCTCCGATTTTGATGAAAATTTTTTTGGATGTACATATAAGAGTTGCATGAAACCATACCAAATTATAGCTCTATAACCTTATGGTTTAGCCAATAAAAATTATTGAAAAAAGGCCCTTTTTCGTGTCTTGAAAAAAATGACCAAATCGTCAAGTTTGTGCTTTTATTGCTCGCGACCTAAGATGATTATCAGGCTCAAACTTGGTGATTCTGATCACTGTTTAGGGTAGAATTGCCTACTTGTGTAACAAAAGCTCCATACACTGTAGATTTTTTGCAATTTGCTGCCAAAGTTGGTAAAAAATCGTATTTTGGTAAATTTGGATCATACGTTATCAGCTTGTATCTGCTGAGAGAATGACTTTCTGAAGCTAATTCTTTCCTCGTTTATAGCCTGATAGTTCGTCCGAAAGGTGTGCAAGTGGCATCTCGATAGCTCAAATAATTGCTGAATTATGCGAGTTGAAATTCCAGTTAAATTTCTTTTTTCTCAATTTTGTCTCAATTTCAAAGGGCAATATCTCAAAAGGGTCATCTTGGATTTCAATTTTCTTTACATCATTGGAAAGAACACACTTTTCTTAACTAAAAAACGTTATTTTTATTTTTGAGACAAACTAGTTTCAAGGGGATATTGCAGATCAAAAAGGTGTACCTCATTCAACGTGAAATCAAAGAAAAAAAGACATAGACCTCAAAAGTTGATGTCAATTTGTTCTATTAAAATTTACAGGAGTTTTTGTACTTATGTTTTGATGAAAAAACCCTTTTTTAGATATTTTTGAACTTTAGTTTTTGTGTGCGCATCCGTAAAACTCAAGAAATGGCAAAAAAATAAAGTTTCGTTTTTAACAAAAATAATTATATTCTTATCGCTGCTATAAGAGCTTGAGTCTTTTCCTATGTTATGTGTTATTTTTATGCTCTTGAAACAGAATTTCGGATGATATGTCACTTGGCAAAGTGTCATTAATGTTTTAAACTCATAAAAAGCATTGTTTACTTTTTCAAAAAATAAATAAATAAATAAACATAAAAATAATTAATAAATGAGATAAACAATAAATAAAACAGTTAAAATAGTGTGTACGTGATAAAAAATATGTATAATAGGACTGCAGAGCCATTTTTCTAAAATGCGATAACGAAAGTTTTCGATAGAGTTGAATATTGCAATTATTTCCACCGTGTATATAAATGATAACAATAGTAATTGAAAATATGATAAGTATTAATTGAAAATCCATTCATTATACTGCCGAGGATGTGTCTAAATATTCAGCCTATGATTGCAATTTGCCCATAAACAAAATTGATGAAAAATGGGAAAATGCTTTTTATGACCTTGAAACATTAATGACCTACAACCTTGCCAAGTGACATATCATCCGAAATTCTGTTTCAAGAGCTTAAAAATAACACATAGGAAAAGACTCAAGCTCTTATAGCAGCGACAAGAAGATAATTATTTTTGTTAAAAACGAAACTTTATTTTTTGCCATTTCTTGAGTTTTTACGGATGCGCACACAAAAACTAAAGTTCAAAAATATCTAAAAAAGTTTTTTTCTATCAGAACATAGGTACAATAGCTCCTGTATATTTTAATAGAACAAATTGACATCAACTTTTGAGGTCTAATGTCTTTTTTTCTTTGATTTCACGTTGAATGACGTACACATTTTTGACCTGCAATATCCCTTGAAACTGGTTTGTCTCAAAAATAAAAATAACGTTTTTTAGTTAAGAAAAGTGTGTTCTTTCCAATGATGTAAAGAAAATTGAAATCCAAGATGACCCTTTTGAGATATTGCCCTTTGAAATTGAGACAAAATTGAGAAAAAAGAAATTTAACTGGAATTTCAACTCGCATAATTCAGCAATTATTTGAGCTATCGAGATGCCACTTGCACACCTTTCGGACGAACTATCAGGCTATAAACGAGGAAAGAATTAGCTTCAGAAAGTCATTCTCTCAGCAGATACAAGCTGATAACGTATGATCAAAATTTACCAAAATACGATTTTTTACCAACTTTGGCAGCAAATTGCAAAAAATCTACAGTGTATGGAGCTTTTGTGACACAAGTAGGCTATTCTACCCAGAACAGTGATCAGAATCACCAAGTTAGAGCCTGATAATCGTCTTAGGTCGCGAGCAATAAAAGCACAAACTTGACGATTTGGTCATTTTTTTCAAGACACGAAAAAGGGGCCTTTTTTCAATAATTTTTATTGGCTAAACCATAAGGCTTATAGAGCTATAATTTGATATGGTTTCATGCAAGTCTTATATGTACATCCAAAAAAATTTTCATCAAAATCGGAGGGGGTCGAGTGGGGACGCCTCGTACACTTGACATGGAATGACCCTATAGGAAAAAAGTAAAGGCGTGAAGTGTCTGCTAGCGATCCGCCTTGGCGGGGAGTAGTTTCTTGAAATTTTCCTCACTACTTTCAAGGCACGAAGGCCACGTGCGTGGTATGTCTGGAAATCGAATGAACATTAAATTATATCAAATAATATAACTTCAGAAGGAGGTAAAAGTTAGAGAGGGGGACGTTATGCATGATGCACCAACATGCCCCATGAAGCTAATCTAGCTGCCCTGGCAGCTAGTACAAGCATGAACACATGTCGTACATTTAGTGAGAAAAAGCTTTAGACATCTTTTAAAAAACAATTCCAAATACCAAAAAGAACAAATAATCTCAATGTTGCAATGTTGTCTTCAAATTGCCGAACTGTCAGCAAAATGTTCCGAATACGGAAATTATTGGGAGGTCACAGGTCAGTGACCTCCTGTGACCTCCCATCTGGGCGCTCCTGATTGTTAATGATAACTCAAAACTAGATTTTTTTTTTCTTTTAGTACGAGATCAAATAAACCGGATGACCGATGAAGAGCGGGAGAACGACTCTCAGCCATTTGAAGCAGCAAGCACCTCGAGTAAGTAAAAAAAAAATTTTGGTATTTTTGAATCGTAATACAGTGGCCACCATTTATATAAATCATGATTGTTTGATTCAATAAGATGGTTAATTCAATAAAGTTGGAGATCAATTTTATGCTTTTAATGATTTGGTTCATTAACCCATTTATGCCCAGTAGCCTAAAAACGGGACGCTTGTTAGTTACTGCATACAAGAACCTGTAATAGGTATATCCTTTTACTAAAGCTGTTTTTCACAAGTTAAATAGTCCTTCTTCTTGAGAAAACCAGATAGAACCACTAGTTGGACATCAGAGTTTATTTATTGACAGCTATTTTCAGACAAATCAGTCGAGCAACGATCCAGCATGGGTAGCCACAGAAAGTAAGTTTTTTTTGCGAACTTATTTTTCATAAAATTAAACTATTTTAAAATGATTTGCTTAAAATTGATCACAGATGCCTTCTGTAATGTTACTTTGCAAAAGTAAAGTCAAGTAAGGTCGTATTTTGCTCAGATATCTGCAAAATATCCCATAAACAGGACGTTAAATAACTTAATAAATATGGCAACGGCGAACTATTTTAAGCCTAAAATGTATGTAAACCATTACAAGTAAGAGTTTTAAGCAGATGAAAATTAAAAAATTGTTAGAAAAAACTTGGGCATAAATGGGTTAATGATTTGGTTCATTAACCCATTAATGCCTAGCGTCCCTTTTTAGGGACGGTCCAAAAAGTGTCTGAATTTACCAAAAAATAAACATTTCAACCAAATAATAGTGCTCAATTATTACTTTGGTATTGTTTCAATTCATTATTAACAGACTGCAGCACATAATCATTGTAAAGTGTGTTCTGTAGCCGTGTAACCAGTATACAAAATATCTTTGGGAAAAAAATGTCAGGCATTAATGGGTTAAAGGGGTTGATCGATCTGCTTTGACAATTTAATTATTAACTAACAATTCAATCAACCGGTGCCCACTGTATACAAATTAAAAAAAAAGAAACAAAAAAAATCTGAAAAGCAATAATTATTTTTTTTAGCATATGAACCCACCACCAATTCACCGAAAAAAAGGAGGAGAGTCCCAGTTCATTTGAAGTTGAAGACCATCAGTACTTACCATCAGCAAAACAACTGACAACAGAAACAGATAACAGGAATACCGTAGGAAAAAAAATATTTTTTAATTAAAAAAATGTTTTATAAATAACTATTAAAAACATAACTTTACAAAAAAAATTTAAGTGTTGTAAATTAGAGTTTTTTTTTTTTTTTTTTTTTTTAAAGCTCAACATCGTGAGATCCACTGTGAAGTTGAACTGGTGAAAGTGAAAAAACCAAAAGTTCGATTTAGATCTCAGCCAAGAGTTGGTAGTTGTCGGAAAGGATGATAAAGTTCCTCCCTACAATATAAATGTCGGGAATAACACTATGGTTGAGTTTAAGTGGTATAGAAATGTTTACTACGCTGGGTTCTCTCGCCTTAGCGAAATTGGAGTGGCAAAAAAAAACGATTTAACATCGAATTAAAGCAGTTAAATGTGGTGATCAAAGCGTTAAATGCAATTAAAGATTATGTCGAGGAAAGGGGAGCAAAATGAAAATAAAAAAACAAACATTGAATAAGGAAAAAAAAAGTTTAGGTGTATTTTTATGATATATAATTGTTTATGAGTCATACGCAAAAAAAATATGTGTTTCGTTTGATGTTTAAAAAAATATATATACGATAGTTTAATCTTCAAGGCAAAAAAAAAATCTATACGTTTATATCACAGTTGTAAACGTGTCGTTTAATGTGAAAAAGAAAAACAATGATACGGTTTAATCTTCAAAACAGAACGTTTCGATGATATACAAGTATACGCTCATATCGATCACATGTTAATGAACTTGATATATACGAAGTATATGAACAAAGCAAAACCAAAATTTTTGATTTATTAAATATTTCTGGTATTTTAAGATTAAAGTTTTTTTATCTGCATTTACATTATATTTAGTAAAATATCAGACAATAGAGAAGTAAATGACATTTCTATTTTTATAGTCTTTTGAAAAGATTAACATATACTGAACAAATAAATTCTCTAAGGGCCCTGCTCCACATTGACGTAAAGCAGAAAAATAAAGCAGAAACGTAAAATGGATTACATAGCGTTGCTATGGAAAGTACCCGGATTTTCGGTTTCTGCCTTCGGTTTCGGTCGCGTTTTACGCTGATGTGGAGCAGAGCCCTAACAAAGTAAAAGATTCAATTCCGACCCTTGGATTTGGAATATTGCTTCGGAAAAAATGTAATGATTCTTCCTTTTGCATTGTTTATGTGGATAAAGCAATGTTGTGTAGTTTTTTAAGAAGCATTATTGTATGCAAAAAATGTTTACACAGAACATGAATTATTGTATCCCGACTGTGAAGAAAAAATATGTTATTTTAAACTGTTACACATGAATGTAGAATTAATAAATATAAATTGTAAAATTTGTCTTGTGTTCATTTTTTAATACGAAAATACAGTTTTTTTTTTATTAGAGAAAGTAATGAAAATTTTTTAAAGAAAAAAAAATGGTAATACTCACTTGACTTCCTTTCCCATTACTGCCATATGGCGAACACTTTGGTTCTCGCATCAGAAATTCATCAGAGTTCCTGTTGGTCTTCTTTTTTTTTCCCTTCACATACCACTGGATTCGAAATCGTTAAATCCTGCGGCAACTTTAGCAAGACTTTAGCAAGAAATGTAACAAGACTGTTAATCCAAAATAATTACAGCCTTGCTAAAATTGCTGCAGGCCCCCGGTGGCGCAGCCTTTTTTTATTTGTTTCACATTCTACAATAATAAAGTAAAATCAGATAAATCCCATAAAAAAGTAGATACATGTTCGAATACATATTTATGTATAATATATGCTAAATAATACACAAACTGAATACATTCATAAAAATAAAATACATATACAGATAAATAATCATACTTTGATGAGCAGGAGTGCCCATCCCCCCCAAGCTCAATGGCGCAAATTCCCCCCAAAATTTTTTACAACTCTCTTTTAATTTTTATTTTTACCCCCTCTTTTTTATTTTATTTATTTTTTTAATATTATTTATTTATTTTTTTAAATATTATTTATTTATTTTTTTAAATATTATTTATTTATTTATTTAAATTATAACTATTTTTTTGTATATTAATTTTTTAAAAGTACTAATTATGCGCAAGATATAATCGCTTTTTTCCCCTTCCAGACACTCCAAGCACATACAACATATACAAAAAAATAAATAAATAAATAAATAAAAAATAATAATAAAGAAATAATTTAAATTAAAAAACTTAATAAGAATAATTAAATTAAAAAAATCAGTAAATAATTTAAATAAATAAATAAATTAATTTAAAAAATCCCCCCCAAAAATTTTGATGGCGCAACTTGCGCCATAACCCCCCCCCCTGTGGGCACCCCTGTTGATGAGATATTTTTTATTTTCATTCTAATTAATTTTCTGTCGTCCAACCATCGAAACAAATATCTATCATTTGTTGAACTTTCATATAGAGAACTGTTTTATTACTGTCTGTTTGCGTATTGTGCGCCTAGGAGCCACGGACGCTTCCATCTGAAAAAGGGGAGATAGGTTTAGGATGAGCACTACCCGATGCCTTCAGCTTTTGTTCGCTTACTACTTCCTCGTTGCTTTTCCCCCCTATTTCGAGAAAGTCCGAAGAGACTTGGCGCGTGCGCAGATGTTTCGGAGGTCGCACGAAAAAATTTTAGACAGTAGTTACCAACAAATCAGGAGTAAATTATTTTCGATGTACATTTTTTTTTTCTCCTGATACAGTCGGTTTTTGATTTGACGTCTTTAATTTGATATGTGAAAGAAAGAAAATACACATTTTTTTTGTTTCATTACTTATTTAATTATTATTTTTAAAGTGACCATACGATCGTAAATCAATACTTTTCCAATACATATTTCTTGTCATAAAATGCCGACAAACCAATTTTGTTTTGAATAATAGTGAAAAGTTCATGCTTTTTAGAAATTATTGATTGTTGTTGGTGTTTATCAAAACTTTGCTCACATAAAACTCTTTTATAATCTTCAAAGTGAATAGTTTTTTTTAAACAGCTTCTTTTTATGCCTTTAGCACTTTTCTTTGACGTGTCCTCGTATTTAAAAGCGTACATTTTCAATTTGAGTCCGACAAACTCTTATATGGGAGAACAAATCTCACTTTTAAAAAAAAACTAACTTCCCCATATTTTTTCCCCCGTCGTATAAAATGTGATCTTCACTAAAATTCGAACAATCCAAAATTTCTGAAAAATATTTTTTCAGATCTTTATAAACGTCTTCAGTGGTTACATTTAAATAAAATGAATCGGTATCCATGTATAATAATTCACATTTATTTCCATAAAATTTCTTGAAATAATCATAAAACAAATGGTACATGTGATATTTAGAAAGTTCCAAAACAATAAAACCAACATATCTAGGTTTATTTAAACAGATACTTTTTTTTTTTTTTTTTGCATTTTAAATAAAACTAAACTGTCATTCACTATTTCAAAATAGTCCAAAAGAGGGCTGGCCATATTAGCTTGACTAGCAGTTTCAGTGACCAAAGCCTTTACGTTGATTCTTTTCGTACGAGTCAAGTTATTAGAAAAAATGTATAGTATGTGTCAAGTTATTAGAAAAAATTTAAACATATGTTAATTTGAACATCCTAAATCCAGGGCCGTACCGACTGCATCCCGGTCCCGGTAGTCAAATCAAATGACATAATGGGGCCTCAATATACAAATTCTTATATTATCGTCAGTAAGTATAGTGGATAATAACACAGGGCCTTGTCAAAAAAAATCGCGCTTATACGATGTGTTGGAAAATCGCTCTTATACGAACAAATTCTTCCAGCTTCAAAAGTATCCCTTTATTCTGCAGTTATACAGTGAACTCTCACTTATGCGCCTGCCCAAGGGACCAACGGAAAAAGGCGCATAAGTAAGAGAGACGTATAAGTGAACGAGCCTGTTTAAAGGATTAAAACGCAACATTGGTTCTCCTGAGAGAATGAATAAGAATGTTTCTATAGATAAGGGATGTATTACTATACGGTTTGGCAATTACTGTAACGTAACTACAATGATAAAGAGAAAGCAAAAATTGTAGCATACCTAATTACAAACTGTTCCCTTTAAAACGATCCATAATAGATAAAATGTCTTTCTCAGAACTCTAGTTCATGCGGAA
Source organism: Uloborus plumipes (assembly GCA_038373865.1). NCBI lineage: Eukaryota > Metazoa > Arthropoda > Arachnida > Araneae > Uloboridae > Uloborus > Uloborus plumipes. The sequence continues at coordinate 51,022 of JAXGGA010007461.1, forward strand.
AAAACGCCTTCCGTGAGCAATAAAGGCGAACAATTAAAGAAGAAAGTGAAGAAAAATGCTTATTTTTTAAAGAAAATAAATATTTTTTTCCATTTTGGGGAAAATTCGGCGCATAAGTGAAACATTTTTAGAGCGACGCATAAACGAATGATACTATTATTATTTTGCTATGGTATGTGCTGGGACCATTCGAAATCGTCTTATAAGTGAAAAAGGCGCATAATTGAGGCGGTGTATAAGTGAGAGTTCACTGTAGTTTTAAAACTATTCTTTACTAAAATGAATGCCTAATATTTTTATTCATCAGTGGTAAAAATGTTATCCCTCCCTCTTTGAAGAAGTACTCGTAATTAAAACGCTTGACTGGACATCTGCTGGTTCAGCAACTGTTTTTCGTATGAAGCCATACTGGCCAAGGGAAATTTTCGCGTCTACTTGGAGACAATTTTAGAAAAATATCCACGTTCCACCACCGAAGCCTGACATTAATAAAAGGAACATAAAAAGCGGGAGGGGGGCAAGAAACAGATACATAAAGAGAAGCATGACGGTGTTGAAAACTGCTTGCATAGCGATCTCTACCGGATGAAACACCTGTTCCGAGCCATACCCCCAATCAAGGAATGGGGAGAAAAAAACGAAGCAAATCAGCAAAAAACGGGCATTGCGAGGGCTCTCTATCGTTCCATCTGCGTGGTTACGCACGTAGCAACAGGTGCAGAGAACACTATGATTGTGCTCAGTTCCGCATCGCGGAGCACCGACTGAGCACCTCGGTGCCAGGTGTGGTGCTAATGGCCGGAGTGACCCCTTTCGAATGCCCACCCACTTGTTTTCGAACTCGCCGTCTCCTGCCCATTCTTTTTTTTCCTCCATATTTCTCTCTCGGCCTCAGAGAGTCGTTTCAAAGTTCTTTCGATTTTTATCGTTTTCGAAAACATTTTTCTCTTCTTATTTTTTTGTTGGTTGAGAAAGAGTTTAGTTCTTTCTCCGCGGAATGAAGAGAAATGAGTTTTTGGTCCGAGTTTCGGAATGAAAGAGTCCTCTCGTGAACTTTTCCGGTTTCTGAAATTATTTTATTTGCGCAGCTCTTTCTCTGCACTCGTTGGGCCAGACGTTGTTTACGCAGTTTTTTTTAGAAAGGAAGGGTTCATGGAACTTGCTGGAATTTTAATTTTCTGTCTTAAGTTGGCTATACGGTTTGATTTGATTTAAATGTATGCAAAGTTTTGCATCTCTGAATTGCATTTAAACAGTCGAATGTATGTTTTGGCAACGAGTTCAAAGTTGCTTATCGTGTGAGTTGTACGTTCTGTTATGTCGTTTTGTAAATACGCTTCTTTTAATTTTATTCTTGCATATAGAATAAATGCAAATATTTTTATAAGTATGGTAGTCGTGTAAAGGGGCAAGTGGATAAAATTGACATGTGACATTTGAATTTCGACGATTTACACAACTTCAGATTAGTGTGTGTTCCATTGTGTATGTGTTAACTCACAAACACATTTGAAGGGGCCAGGCCCGTGCCCAGGATTTCATACAGTGTTTTCATACTTTTTCATCCTTATTTATATTGTTAGGAAAACATAGGAGTGTTTCAGTTTGGGTCATCGCAGGGGGTGGGGGTCACAACATTCCCCCGTTCTTTCGAAGTCTAAATTTTAAATCGTGTTACCAATCCAGTATGGTATTTTATATACGAAAGATTACATAAAATATCATACTGGGATTGATAAAATATACATCACAGTTAATAATATACCAATATATATAGCAAAATGCAAGCGTAGTGAAGACCTCTGATATCTTCGAAAATTCAACAATCTGACTTTAGTAGAGGAATAGATTAGTGAGTGATAGTAGTAGAGAGAGAGTGAGGAGAGAGAGATCTCTTAACAATCATCAAAAGAATAATAATACTAAAAACTACACTATCATAAAACAAACAAAAAAACCAAAAACCATTAAAAACTAATAAACCAACTCAAACATCATTCCAAACATCAACAACCATAACATAAAATCTCCTCATAAAACCACCCCCTATATAGAATAGACTCTCATAACTACTAATCATCCAAAACAAATAAAACCCCCAAACTCCACTAACACCACCAAACCCAACAAAAAACCAAACAACACACCTCCAACTAAGATAGATAAAACTCCATTCACTCGCTGATAAAACCCCCAACCCATTCACACACTCGTCTCTCACACACACCCTAAACCCCAAAACAAATCTCTCACAACCCTATAAAACCAAATTAAAACAAAAACAATTTTTTACCCCCCCCCCCACAACTTCAACTTCCTTATTCCTTTCATATAAACACATATCATATATCCCAAAAAAAACAATCTACACCTCTCAACTCTCTCTCTCTCTCACAAAAAACAAACTACTTACCCAACTTAAACCCGCACAATATAAAATCATAGAGTAAACAAGAGATAGAGAGAAGAGATAGATCTCCCCTCCTTACTACTCGCACTCACCACTAGATATACTCGACACTCACTCCATCCCTAAACCACCCACGCTCTCACTTGAGATACCCCCACGCACCACACACAACCCCAAACACCCTAACATCCCGCACTCACTTTAATCCCAACACATAATCAAACCACATTCATCTCACATCCATCCACCACCCACTCCATCAACAACTCCACTCACCCTCCAACACCTAACTCCATTTCCACACCCTATCCATCCTTAAACTCCCCCCCACCCAAACACAACCCCCAAACACCCACACAACAACCACACACAACATATATATACCAGACTAACACACACCTCACTCACTCTCACCCCCACCAGCCCTACCAATTTACACTATCCAGACACCCTCAAAAACACTACACGCACACTGCTCACTCTCCTACCCCAGAATCACACACAGACAGACACAGACCACCCCCACACCCGGACACACTCCACCACACAGCACGCGCCACACCATAGACCGAGATACGGGGGAGTAACTACCACAACTTATCCAACTGCCTCACCTACAAGAGAGTACAGCACCACATATCCCATACAAACCAACAACCCCAACAAAGCCATACCCCCACTCATGCGACCCCCCGCCAATACCACAACCCACAACACTACCAACCCCTCCCCGCACTAATCCCAATCCCCCAACAAACGCACTACACACCAACAACTCAGACACCACTACACACAGCCAAATACAATCATCCCTAACAACCACACACCAAGACTATCTCAATAAACACACCACCCCCACAACACCCCTCTTAAAACCACCCCACCCCCCACCCCACCCCACACACCCACCACCCACACCCCACAACCAACAACACAACACAACACAAAACATCAAACCAACTCAAACACAAAAACAAAAAAAAACACACACACACAACACAACACACAAACACACAACCACAACAAAACAACACACACACCCACCAACACACACACACAACAAAACACACAACACACACCCACACAAAACCTAACCCAATAACACCACCCTCCTCCTCTTCCCCCCCCCCCCCCCCCACCTCCACACCCTCAAACAAACCCTACCTAATTATCAAAACCAACAAAACAACACACACAAACACCACTCTTACCCCCTCCTTCAAAATCCTAATACCACACACCCCACTCTCACACACACGCTCAAATACCCCACCATACCCAAAGATAACTCTCCCTGATACACCCACCAAAAAACTATAATACAACCACCACAACGATCATACGACCACTACAGACACACCTCGCTCACATCTCCCTCTCTTCCACATTACTTCAACACCTTCTACCAAAAACTACTCAATCCAACCCTCCCCCAATCCCCCCCAACGCACCATCACCCAGCTACTCGATTCTAGCTCCCCATCACCCCCCAACCCCATTTAAAACAACTGAAATCACTCCCCCCCCCCCCAGCCCACCACCACAAAACCCCGCATAAACCAACACCCAGTATACCACTAAATCACCCACACAATCCCTGTAGTGTGTCAAGAACTCTCCCGCCATCACTCCCGCGCCTCTACCGTCAACATATCCCCACCCTCCGAGACCGCCCCGACTCCGACCCCTCTCCCCAACAACACTAACATATCCGCCACAATTCTCTCGCCAAATTGGCGACAAATACTTGGCGACCAAAGGCTTGGCGAAATATCGCCAAGTGTTCGCGCCAATTCATCTGCATTGAAATTAACACTGATTTACTCCATAAAAGGGGTAAAGCATCCCCTTGTGACATTCAAATGAAACCCAAAGGGGAGATGCACAAAAATAAGCCAAAAGAGAAAATAAGAACAATTTTGTTGCTCACAGAAACCAACAGAAATCTTACCAAAATTTGAAAGAAGAAGAAAGTTTCCTTCCCTAGCTTTAAAAACAAAACAATACATTTTCCGAAATGAAACACTTTAAAAAGAACGTTGCAATGTCGCAATTTTACGATATTTGGTTAATCTTTGTGCTTTGGGTACCCCTTTCTCGCTAAATAGGCGACTGTTTCCAAACGTTGCCAAAATCAATATTGCTGAAATGCGAAATCCATGAAATGAAAAAAAAAAAAAAAATCCGCCAAATCTTTTAATTAAGTCATTAGTATATTGGAAACAGGGTTGCCGGAAAAATACTACGCTCCTTATTTGGGCCGAAAAAATACTACCATAGTATCAAAAATACTACGTCTGGCAACGCTGGAAAAAGAACGAAACAAAAATAAGTATGAACACGTAACCATGGTAACAACATGAAAAGTTGATTTCCGTTGATAAAATAATTCATTTCATCTTTTTTTTCAAACAAATTTCATTCTCGAGTTCAACCATTTTAGAATCGTTTGGCTTGCTTTACTGAAGGTAAGCCTTGAATTCCGGGATTCTAAAAACAATTGTTACAGCTCTCCTGATGATCGTAGAAACTTCGAAAAAACTTCATTTTGTGCAGAAAATTTCAAGCTTTCGAATGACATAAGACTTGAAAATGTGTATGAAATATTTCTTCCCTATTTTATCGAATTTCCGCTAAGAATTCGAATAGAAAAAGAACGAAATGGAATTATCGAAAAATCGCTTCGAGGTGCAAAACTACATGCTACAAACTAATTTTGTGCCAAGTGGCATGAAAATCGACCGAACGGTTTTGGCGCTACGCGCGTAACAGACAGACAGAAAGAAGGACAGAAAGATCCACCTTCAGCTTTATTATTAGTAGAGATTGTTTTTTACTAGAAAATGAGCCAGAAAACAGTAGAATATGGCAGCCCAAATAGAAAACGATATGAAACAAGCTCTTGTGAAGGCCTAGACCAGAAGATAGACCTTAAATACGAATTCACTATATAATTTTATTCCGTTCTTGCATCGCTCTCTTGCGAGTGGTTTTCTTTGCTGTACACATACTCTAACCATCGGAAAAACACATTTAAAGGGGGTCGGTCCCTCCGGGTCAGGAGAAAGAAACAAGGGTGCCCACAGAGGGGATTATGGCGCAAGTTGCACCATCAAAATTTTTGGGAGGATTTTTTAAAACTAATTTATTTATTTATTTATTTGAATTATTTATTTTTTTTTTCATTTAAATTATTTACTGATTTTTTAAATAAAAATTATTCACTAATTTATTTTTTTAATTTAAATTATTTTTTTACTATTTTTTTTTATTTATTTATTTTGTGCGTGCGTGTGCTTGGAATGTCTGGAAGAGAAAAAAAGTGATTTTTTCTGCGCATAGTTAGTACTTTTAAAAAATTGATAATATATAAAATAATAATAATTATAATTTAAAAAATGTTTTAAAAATAATTAACATTTTAAAAAAATAATATAATAAGAGGTGTAAAAATAAACAATAAAAAGCACAAGAGGGTTGCGAAAAATTTGGCTGGGGGGATTTGCACCGTTGAGTTTGTGGGATGATGGGCCCCTTAGAAAGAAAGAACTCGGATACCTAATTGATGTCACAATTCACAAATGGTGATGCTTTCGCCTAATCTTTTAAATGCTGATTTCGCATTCAAATACTACGGTTGCTCCTTGATGTGATTTACTTACGAATTATTCCCTGGAATCGGAATGCTATAAATCAGTACTCAGCTTCCAAAAAGTGATGTGTTCAAAGTTCAAATAAGAGGACACGGAGAAGAAAAATATTAAGTTGAACGGAAAACAAGTTTTTCTGAAGATTTTTTTGTTCAGTTTAGAAAAAGCTCTATATACAGGGGAAATAGAATCGTGATCTTACTGGAAGATAAACTTTATCAGAAACAACATTTGACGTATAAGTATTTAACTTAAATTTGATTTATTCATTTAAAACCTTTTTAAACACAACTAGTTTGGTATTAAAGAAATTTGATTTCAACAATACATTTGTGTCTGCAGATAATGAAATAAGACTGCTCCCTCCTAAATTGTGAGGAATCTAAATAGCTTCCCTTTTCTTGTTTTATGCATCACAAGGAACATAATCATAAGGGAAAAAAATCTTCATACATCGTCATAAACATTTTAAAATGGAATGCTCTAGATTTCAAATTCAACTTATAAAAACGTTATTATTAAAAACATTTTGAACTTTGTTTTAAAGGAAAAATGCCCAGACTATGACTATGACTCTTGAAAACAGTGGTCACCATCTCCATCGTTATTGAGTGAATCCCCCCCCCCTTCCTCTTTCTGGAAGATATTTGGGGGGGGGGGGGGGGTCAACCATCCCAAGAACCTTTGATTTTAACCCATAATTCAATTCTTATACCGTAGATTCAAATACATAAAACTGTTTTATCCCGAGGTAAGTTCTAGTTGCTCTAATGGCCTGGAAAATATAATTGCATATTTTTTCATCACCCGTTATTGAAAATGGTTGCCATTTTACGGTTGATGATAGCAGTGTTTTGAGCCAGTAGAATAACCAGTTTTGAGCCAATCACAGTGCAATGACACAATAACAGAAAAATAAGAAACATAATAAGTACAAATGACACTTGCTGAAAGAAACGCAAGCAAATGAAAACTTTCAGTCTGTCCTTTAATAACTGATAGTTGATTTATTCAATCAGGGAAGCTATTGAACAGATTAAATGCAGCACAAAAAATATACATGCACCAAAAGGTTAAAATATATCAAACATGAAAAAAGATATTAATCGAATCAATTTCAGTACAAGAAATCTCTTTATGCGGTAGAACAGTAAATTAAACATCAAGCATGTAAAAAGATATAAATTAAAAAAGATATAAAAGAAATTACGTCAAAAACAATATATAACTACACAATTTATATAATTAAAACACAGTTAAATCAAGTTAAACTCTTACAAAGAAACACAAAATGGCGTTTAAATTAAAAACAATTTGTGCACGGAAGTTTTAACTGAATTAGTCTCTAGATGAAGAAATGCTTCGGCACAAATGCACCTAAACTATTGAAGAATAAAGAACATATTTTTGAGCGTTAAAAATAACTGTTTATGAAAATGAATAATATTTTTTGTAACAAAATTATTACTTTTTAAACCTGTTTTCTTAAGCGTATGCCAGCGAGAATGTCTGCCCAACAATATTACTTTCTTTTTTTTTATTTTGCTAGAATACGTACCCCAGGTGAAGAATTGATTAAAAGGTCATTTCGTTCGTAGGTCATTACATCGAGTTGAATGATAAAAATGACTACAGGTTTTATTAAATCAAATAGATTCCGTGCAAACCGAAAAATCCAAGCATTTCAATAACCGCCTTTGCAAAAAAGCCAGTTCTTTAATAGGAAATTTAAGATTCGTAACATTTTGTTAATTATAATAATTATGATGGATTAAAGTAAAATATCTAATTAAAAAATATCCACACTAGCACAAGCCAGGACCTTTTTTTTTTCCCAAGGGGGGGGGGGATGCCTAAAAAAAGGCTGAAACGCTCTCCTTCCTATTAAAGGTTTAAGCTGAGTTAGAAAGTTTTTTAGCACAAAAGCTAAAACTGGAGAAAAGACTTTGACGAAATGCTAAAGGTTAGTAAATAGTGAGTCTGTTTAGTATATTTCTAACTGCCTCTATGTATTTTATCTCCTGTTGGCCGATAAATTAAAAATTCAGGCTTGGCATCTTGAAAGAAATAAATTCATATTGGGTAACATTTTTTTAATTTAAAGTGAAAAATTTAGAACTGTAATTCACATTTAAAAGAACACAATTTTTTTTTAATCGCTAATAATGCATTTATTGGGGAAATGTGATGTCCATTAAGACAATATATTGTTGAATTTAATTGCATTTTATGCATGCTGGCTACGATTTATAATGAGATTAAGTTAGATATCACAATACTTGCTTCCTCTCTCAGATCGTGCATTGTTTTTTGTTGTTATTAAATTGGAGTAAAAAGGTGAAAATAGCCTTGCTTCATTTTCGCAATTTAGATAGTATTTTCGCATTTTGCGCAAAATGCGACCGTAGCGGAAACTGCTTCCTAGGTTGAAAAATATGCGATTATATTTTCTGGGCCATTAGAACAGACAGAACTTACTTTGTGAAGAATGGGCCAGTAAAGGTATTTTATGTGTAATGACTTGCTATTAGGTTGACACAGAAATCAAAAAAAATTCTCGGCAAAGATAATTCATATAGAAGCTGAAGTTAAAAAATGCTTCTCATTATAACCTAACTATTTTTCATTTTCGCTATAAAACTGGTGACAAAAGAAAAATACCTAAAAAACTGGGAGAATTCAAACTTTTAATATTTTAACTATTCCAAAAGTTATGTTCAACATCCTAGACTTTTATTTGTATGCCTTTGGCGACTTTATCGCCCTTTGGCTTTCTTTTTCGTGCTTTTTGAGTGTGTGACTGAAACTGAAGTGAAATTCTGTTACCGTGGAGTTATAACTTTCAACTTTTATTATGTGACTTCTTTTATCACCAGTAAAGCGACATGAAACGTATAGTCCATTTGTTTTAAACTTTGGATATGGATTAGATACCTATGGGGACGCAAAACGTGAAAGTGCAGTACTTTCTTATTATACTTTTGGGGTCAGATACCGGACGTCGTTAAAAAGGTAAACATTTCCACCATTTCAACCTAATTTAAGATTGAAGTATTCAATACGCCATTTTGTTGTAATAGTTTTGTTGAAATAGTTTTAGTTGTAAAACGGACCTTAACTGTGAAACTAGCAATTTTACAATTTATTACTGTGAAGCAGCAATTTTAGTTTTCTCGTGTAAAATTAGGAATTTTACAGTTTATCACTGTTTGTATAACAATTTTTACAGTTTGTTGCTAGGAAATTAGCTAAATTACTGCAAAAACATATATTTTTTATAGTGTATGCGACCAACTTATTCAGAAAAAAAAAGAGAAAAAAACATGACACTGATAGTGATTGATTGTTCTAGTTTAATCTAAATCGTGTTATCATTCATATTGCGAAGCAGCTGCATGCTCATTGAACACTGATGTATGTAATTACTTCCTAATGGGGCTCCACTTCATAAATATTGCGGAAAAATAGGTGGAATTCAGTGTCAGAGAGAGATTTGTTCGCGAAAATCTTCCGCTTTTTTTCCCGTCCTTTTCGTTTCGATGAGACATTTGCTCCGAATAAAAAAAAAATGTAAAATACGGTCATTAAGGAAACAACTTCGAATTATGTTTAGATAATAAAATGATTTTCAGTTTCTCGATTTCATTTCTATTCATTAGAATGATTTCCCTGTATTTAAAAAACATACCCTGTATTTAAAAAAAAATGGTAATTTTTTAAACGCTATTCAGGGGCGCAATGCAGGAGACGGTCTTGACACTGGCGGTTAGTGCACTTAAAAGTGGGGGGGGGGGGTCAAGAAAAATGTGTGTGTGTGCGGAAGAGGGGAGGGGGCGGTGTAGAAGGCAGCACCTTTGAAGTTTTTTTTTTTTTTTTCATAAAATTTGGTCAGTTTTTTTTTTTTTTTATTTTATTGCTGATCAAATGACCTCTGAAAATTGCAAAATATGGCCTCAAAAACCAACCAGGCCGGCTGACAGACTTCCCTCTTCCGATTCAAAGTTGTATTCTTTTGAAATAACGTAAAAACAAAGTTGGTATTTTCAGCTTGTGTTTGGAAATCTTATTATTTTTGGGAAATGAATCAATACACTCAGTAAAAAATCATTTTTAACTCAATCATTACATTTAAACCGGCAAAAGTGAAGGGGGCAAGGTTCTTTTACTGTTGGAAGTAAGGGAGTAGTCGCCCCCTTGCTCCCTTTGCGTAGTCTTGGAGATCAACTCTTTTCGTTACCAATAAGAGAGTTCATCAACATTCAGCTGGAGGTGATGTTTAAGTTGTTTCACTTCATTTTGCATCTTCTGTCTTGGGCGATAAAAATTTAATCCAACTCCCTTTTCTGCTACCTTAAAAAATAACAGCTAATTATTGTAATTTATCATTTTATTTTTTTATTTTTTCATATTTAATTTTTTTTAATTTAAATTTTCATTTTTTTATTGTTTATTTTATTTTGTTTATAAATATCTTTTTTTTCTTTTTTTGTAAGTCTGAATGATATTTTTATAATGTCTGAATGATTTTATACTGGTTGCATGTTCTTTGAACATGGCAACCGGTGTAAAATCGCGATCTATATTTTGTACTAGGGACACACCGATAAGCAAATTGGCCGATTACTGATTAATTGACTATTAATAATCGGCCGATTAATGAAAATGATGATTGTTTTTAATGCTACCAATTTCACCATCACTGTTTTTTTTCTTTTTTGCAGTTCCAAGTTAGAAATAGTAAGTAATTTATTAATTTTAATATTATTGTCAATAATATTACATTAACACATTGTAAATTGTACTGGTTGACTAGACATGAAAATTTAAAAAAAACGAAAAAGGGGGATGGGAGTCTGTAATGAGCACTCCAATTCTGGAGTGCTTTTAATTTAAATTTATTTTTCAATTTTTAGTAGCAATTTAATTCAATACTTTTATTCTTTGTGAAAATTAGACGTTATTTAAAAGCATTATGCTGAGGAGAAAAGCATCGTCACATGAAAAATGTTGCAACATTGTCTTTGTATATTTATTCAAAATAGGAGAATTAATTTATTAAAAAGTTTTTATCAACTGTGAGGATTATTTTATTACTGTTAATAAAATTATTCAGTATAGTTTCTTAGTGAAGATATACTTTAAAAATAATATTTAAGGAATATTTTATCCACCGATTAATCGGCCCAATTTTGCCGATTATTAATAATCAGCAAATTGGCAGATTAATCGGTACTGCCAATTAATCGGTGCAGCCCTAGTTTGCACGATTGAAAAACTCGAAATTACTTTCCCTACATGCCACATGAAACTGACTGTTCTGTAACTGGTTTAACCCATTAATGCCTGCTTTTTTTTTTTTTTTTTTTTTTCAAGGATATTTTGTATACTGGTTACAAATAGTGTTTAATGGACAGGAACAATAATAAAAAAAATATTATGAAAAAAATAATTGTTTTATTAAGGAAAGTAGAATCGGCCTTTAAAAGTTA